>JBDJHY010416777.1:0-17979 GCA_039654485.1 Withania somnifera | reverse complement strand
ACTATCACTAAGAATTCTAACTAAGCTATTACAAGCTTTCTAAAATATCTAAAATCTGAAAATTGGGTTCTTCAATCAAATTAAACTAACTAACAATTCAAATAAACCTCTATTTATAGAGGCACAAGTCTTCTTATTAAACTTAGGTCCAAAAGTGACCCAAAGTGACAAATGGGTCCTCCAACTTTGGGTCCTTAAACATTAAGTCCCCAAAGCCTTCCAAACCTTCCAAAATGGTCCTTCAAAGGCTTTCCATGGATTTGTATGCTTTAATTATGCTTCAAGATGATTGAATTTGTGGGAGATCCCAATGCGTGTCTCCTTAATGGGGTCTTGAAGGCAAGTTCGTTTTCCGGGCTTTATCATTAATTCAGTAACACTACAAGAATAATCAAGTCTATTTTAAGGCCATTGGTTATATGCATAGGATAATTTATTCTACTTGGGAACGACCTTTCATTAAAGAGTTCAGAAATATCAAAGAAGAAGTTGAATAATTGAGAGACAGAGTTTTACATATATTCACTTGTTTTGTAATCATTGTGTAAACTGAGTTGGGTGTAGACTCGGTTGATTTGTAATTGTTCAAGATAGTGGAACCCCCTTGCAACCCAATGAGACTAGATTTGATCCCCAAAAAATATAAACATATTATGTGTTGATTTTCCTTTCTACTCTTTACGTAAATTGAATATTCATCAACCTGAAATTGAGTTGACTAAGTCTGTGTGAAAGTCGATTGAGAGAAGAAAAATTCATGATTCACTCCCACTCTTGAACTTCCACTCATGATTCAGGGATGGGACTTCTTCTTTGGTTTACTTTCTCTTAGATAGTGCTTAATAGACATTATGGTTATTTACGATTTAAAATAGAGGTAGATAGGGACTTAGACTAGCATATTAGTTTATTCATCTTTGACAGTGTCTTTCAAACAGACAAAGTTGTAATTTTTAGACATGGTTTCTAGTATTTCGTTACTACTATGATTATTTGATTCTTATGAAATGCCTATCACAACTTTATTTTACCTTTCTTTATCCGAGTGTATGATGTGAGTAAATGTTTGCTAGCTAAAAGTATACTTTTGGGCCACTTGGTGGTTAAGGATTCCTTGTCGTGTCTAGGTCGTGAGCTTGAAGGTGGCAGTGAGACCCAAAAAGAGGAGTCTTCTAGGTTGAAAACCTTAATAGAGGCAGCCTAGGAAAAATATGGGATACAAAAGATAAAAAAACACTCCTTTAGAACTATGTTATGACTTGATCCTCTTCACCAAGGTAGACACTCTCTTAAGGTTCCATTCGAAGTTTAGTCATATAAGTACAAAAAATACATGTCCCCTCTTGACCAAGCATATGAAGATCAAGTCCATTATAGGTGTTTTGTTCATTTGTAGATCTTTACTAAAGATTAATGCTTCAATTGGGGGAAGGTATCCGTGCAAAATATGCTACTCCAATAAGATAATTATGATCTTACAATAACCTGTCAATTCCATGGTTTAGGATCTCCATATTTACAAAACTGTTAAGTTGGATAATTTGAATGCAAAGAGCTGAAGAGACAAGAAAAACAGAATTTGAGCCAACTTTGAGGAAGAATCTATACAAATTTGTAATGAGTTTTTCTAAGATTTTTTTAAGGACTGAAGCTCTGGGAGTCCTATTTCCAACAGGAAAAGAATCTCTTGATGACAACATACATATACCAATATATGATTTTTTAGACGTAATAGCACAAATCTTAAGGAACAAGCAAGGAAGACTTTGAGCCACTTCAAGGAAAAACCTGCACAAATACGTAAGGCGTTTGGAAGTTATTTCTGTATATATAAAATCCCCTGGAGTTTTCTTTCCTACGGGAAAAGAATCTTATGATTTCAACATCCCTACACTGAGATATATGATTTTGGGTGTAACGGCACAAATCTGAAGAGATGAGCGAGGCAAAATTTAAGCCAACTACGAGGAAAGCTCTATCCAAATCCCCAAGTTGTTCGGGTGTGTTTCTAATACCTACTGAAGTTAATGTATACCTATTTCAAAGTGAACAATAATCTGATGATTCCAACGTTCCTATGCTGAGATATAATTTTTTGGTGAGGATGCACAAACCTGAAATTGGCTGCATTTTCAGCATAAAAATTGACTTCTAAAATTACTGTAGAATAATCCAGATAATTTGAATGTTTTAATTTCGGATATATTCTAGATAGTTGATTCATGTTTTCAAAAAGTTAAAAGTTTTAGATTTTGATATTCCTACATCGAAATATGGTTTTTTTGTTTGATTACAGAAATTTGGAACTGTCGAGACTTTTGTAGCCAAGCTTGATTTTAAAATTTAGTCTGGAACGATCCTGATTGTTATAACCTTTGATTTTTTAATATGTTTACAATTGGCAAGTCCTATTCTTAAAACATATGTTTCTTGCGGTTTCGAGGTTCCCACATTGAGATATGATTTTTTTTTTGTTTGAATGTGTAAATCTGGGACTATCGACACTTTTACATCTGAGCTTAACTTATAAAATGAATTTGGAATACTCCTGATGGTTTCAAGCTTTGTGTTTGGGATGTGTTTTAGATTCGGAAGTATGGTTTTAAATAAATTAATCCACTCGCGATTTCGACATACTCATAATACGATATGGCGTTCCTACTACAATGATATAAAGTTTGTGAACAAGTTTCTGGAAAAAGATTGAAGCTTCATACTACCATATAAATAAATGAAGACTAGTAAAATGCATTAAGATAAGTAAATGATTCTTAAAATCTGAAACAAAACAGAAATATTGCAAAGAAGGTGCGACATAAACCAAGACAGAATGAGTTTTTATAGTTGTTTAGACACATCAACTAATCAATAAACTTCCAAAAAAGGGAGAAATCAAAGAATAAAATATTTCCTTCAAGATAATCTAACATAGATTATAATTAACTAAATTTTGAAGAGTAGTTTCCAATCCTCTCTTCCTCTACTCTACATCGTTCTAAGCCTTCACGGTTTCTAGGGATATATCATTGCATTTGTGGAATTTTTCTTCCACAATAATGACTTTCGATTTGGCTTTTTCTATACCTTTCATGGAAGAATCTCGGAGAGCTTTCAAGTCGTTTACCTTCTTCTTTGCTTCCATAATAGATTTGAGGGAAAAAGATAGATATTTGGATTTAACATCCTTTTCACACAATACAAGTTCAAGATTCTCTTTAAATCCTAAATAGGACTAAAATTCTTTAATTTCCGAGGCCTTATCATCAAGGGACGATCGTGCCTGGTCATATGAAGTGGCAAGCTTGAAAACTTATTCAAATAAGCTCTACAAAGGAGAAATATACACACCCTTGACATCCATATCTGCAAGAATGACTTGTATATAGCCTTTGAGGAAGGAAGAACTGATCTACAGTGAAGCTTACAGGTTTAGCACGAAACTTGGTCTAGGCCTCCATAATTATGTTCTCTCAAAGCTCTAAGATGACCTTTATGCCATAAAAAAAATGGACATGGTGGTTATACCTTAGATTGTAAATCCTTGGAAAGTTAGATTAGAATGCCTTCCGAATGGTGAATTTGGCGGTGGTGGTTTTTTCTCTTAAGATGTAAAGGAACTATCTTTTTGTTGTCCATTCTGATATATATGCCGATCACCGTACTTTGCAGTGTATCGTGAGTAAGAGGGTGCTTCAACTAAGGCAGTCGAGGTGGATTGAGCTCTTGAAGGACTATGATTTGAGCATTCTTTATCACCCAGGAGCCATCGTGCTAACTCTAAGGTTAATGTTGTCGGATAAATCAAGAACTTGTGTTGGATTCACTTCTCCCGGTTTTATGACTTCCTATTGGTTTCTTGCAGGGATGAGCTCCATTTTAGTTGTACTTTTCATTTTAGTTGTACTTTTATTGTGTGTAATAGAGGAGGCCTTAGTGATTTTCTTAAATCTTTCCTCGCTATGGATTCACTGTTATATTTGGATTTCTTTGGAGGGAAACTTCAGAAATTTTCACGTTGCATGTCGGAAAATAGAAAAAAAACAAAGGAAAAAAAAACAATTAGTAAGATATTCGGCTAACGTGGGGTAGTATGGGAGTTTAAATCATTACCTCTCTAATAGCCACCAAAATCTTTGATGGACTACAATTTTTGGAAAGAATCTCCACCGCAAGATAACTATTGTCTCTTGGTTTTTCTAAAGATGGCTGGAATTTCTTCCAACAATGGTCATCGTGACTATTACAAATCTCATAAGTAACAAGTGTCTTCTCTTTTCGAACTTTCTCATGTGGAGGTCTCTTGATCTTGTGTAGCACAACTATTTTAAATTTTAAAATTAGAGGGCTACTAGAAACTAATACCTTTTCTTCATGATCTTGAGAGAATCAAGGGCATTCATCAATATTGGCAAGTTATCTTCAAGAAAGGTCTTGTGCACATTTGCAGCTCAAGAATTATATGCAGACGAGAAAAACTTTCTCGTATTAGACATAGCGATAGATAAGTTTACCTTCTACATGAATTTGTGAGACACATATAACAGAGAAAATGTAAGACCTTCATCTAATGAGGCGTTATGAACATCAGATTCCAAGCTACCAGGAATATTTTGATAGAATTCAAACTGATGGTTGAATTAATGTGGATTATACAACTCAAGGATGGATGAGGTTTCACTCCACAAAGGAGGAAACCAAAATTAATACTCACGAAGTAACTTACCATGATTCCAGTTCCATGTCATTGTCCACATAATACTAAGGATGAGTGTTATTCAGCATGGTAGAAGTCCAAGTAAAGATATATCCGTGGTGAATGTGTTTCCTGGCATGCTCTTCATAAAATGCCTTGCAGCCGCTTCTTTAGAATACAACCACTAAGGGAGTTGATGGTCTTTTAGAGACTAGATAATGTGTCTTGAAGTAGTAATAAAGCCAAACATACACGTAATGAATGGGAAATGATGCTTTGGTGCGATCAAGCTGTGAGGACTTGGATATCTTGTTTAAACAATTGTGAATACTAGAAAAGTCCAAAACTGCAAAACTGAATACTTTTTTATTCACCATAATATATGGTTGCAATCATAAAAGTTCTTTGGGAAAACAAAGTCACCATCCTTAGAGGGAAACAGAAATATGCACAGCCAACAGGATAAAAAGGCTGCTAAATATGTATCACCCCTCTTTTCATTCTCGACTCTGAGTTCAAAAAACAGCATTTCATCCAAACATGACCAATTTGCTACTTCAGGAATGACCCCTGTTCGATTATGTGTTGACTTCAAGAGACAATATGTTTTCTCCTTCCACAATGGAGCAAGATCATATCTCATAACTCTTTTTCACCAAAATTTTATCCGCTTTCTCAAAGGCTCCATCAAATTCAAAGTCTCCCTTCTTGATGATGTTGGAAGGATGAAAATAAGAACTCGAAATTTAAGGAAAGAACCTTTCTTTCTTCTTATTGATAAATGTGAGATCCTTAACATTGGGCATTACTGTCCTGGCCCAAAAACTCAGGTCATGAAAGAACCTACTAGCACCCACCAATAGGAAGTCAAAATCCTATCCCAAAGAAGCAAGCTAACACACCCCATGTCTAGATCCTGGATGGTACGTGGGACCTAGAACCACCTAATAGTCCAAATGTACCATTTGATCTAGCATACACTAGACATGTTATTAAAATTTTAATGCAAGAACACTGTAAGTATGAAAAGGCCTACTCTAGTGATCATATATAACAAAAATGAAATAATGAGAATGTAGTAAATCTAAATGTATAACTAGGCATTGTCCAAAAGTCATGCTATGTACTAGCTAGATCAGTTTCTAGGACAAGACCCTAGATAACTTGAATAAGAACCGAAAACAAAAATACTTTCAAAGTAAATGAAGAGTGAATAATCTTGGCACTCGAATCATAAGGACTCACCAAAGTAGTCTGAGATGAAGGTAATTAGATCGTCTTTGTACGCATGTATGGATAGAAAGATCTATATTTTGAGATAATACATCACATTAAAATAGGCAGTGCAGTGCAAGAATAAATTTCATGATACTTAGCTAAACAAATAACTCAGTAGAATATATGATTGGTCTAACCATGAAGCTGAACTCGATATACTGATGTAAAAATGTACATAGTCTAACAAATAATATTACGTCAAAATATTTTAGAAGCAAAGGTAAAACTCAAATAAATATTGAAATCCATCAGTAAACTAAAGTTGATAAAAAATAATTTGAAAATTCTATAGATTTGATCAAAAGCTGAACATAAGTAGGATATTCTATAACTAGCAATAAAACCATGTGAACATCTATAGGTTCCAACATATAACCTGATTCTATGAGGGGGACGTATATTCTGAAAAAATATAGAGCCTGATAAATTCCCCTAGTGGACCGAATAAGTTTGAAATGGTTCCTTATAGGCCAAATATCCTTTGGTGTAAACATACTTTATGGGATTGTCTTCATTGAACTCAAATACTCATAGTGCTAATACTACTCCTAAAACATGAAAACTCTTATTGCTTTTGACATTGATTAGTAAGGCATATCTTAGTACCCACTAACCATGCAAAACTGAATACGAGTCTTTGAGTATACTATTTGGCTAATTGAAACTTACGTTCTTTAAAATCATATAAATATTTTCTAAACCTAAATTCCATGTAATCTGAACATATTTAATAAATTATTTCTAACCTGAGCTTAAGTTATTGCAATATATTAAAAATTCAACGATTATGAGAGTAAACATGTGTTACGACCTGAAAATCGAGTTATAATGGCATCTGCATCTCACCTACAAACAATCCTTACCATGGCCAAGAGCAAGTAGAGGTGGTCCGGTAGAAAGAAATCCAAAGAACAAAAAAGAAGGAGATGAAGAGTAGAAGTATAAGTGAGAACGAGAGATATATAACCAAACATAACTCGCAAAACCTGGTGTCATGGATGTAGAGAACCTATATACAGAAGGTGCAAAAAATACAACCCATGAAGGGGAAAAACTACAAAAATTAGCCATCAAGGACAAACTAGGACAACTTTAGTACCGGAAGGCAAATAATCCATCAAAGACACCAAATGCTTACCAAAATCTTCTGGAATCACACCAGCTATCTCATACGATGTCTGCCCTGTTGGATCGTACTAGGATCTGCACTATAAGGAGATATAGAAGTGTAGCAATAGTACCAAAACATGGATAACCAATAGGCATCATAGACCAATCGACCAATGTAAGCATAACTAAGGTAAATAGTGATCTACAGATAATTTGACGGTGACACATAATGTATACTACAAATAAGATAACTGAAGTAAAAATTGGTAAGTATATCAGAGGGTTACTATCAGGGTATAGTTCATAGACCTGGGCCACAAAAAACTCATGAACAATGCGACACGTACCTAGAGATTGGACATGACTAGTACAAAGGACCAAAGGAAGTGAAAATAGTCAGCAAGCTAAGCTAAAAGCAAATACATTAAGGGTATGAGTACTACGAATCAGAGATACAAAAGAACAACTAAATTCTATTTGTAAACCAAACCTGTCGGCATCCCATACTACCGGTATATACAATCAACTAACCAAGTAACCAAATAGTACTTCCCTCATATGTCTTAAAGGATACAAGTCAACGTGGAGATATGCAATGCATAGTGGTACTAAAAAGTAAATATGTGTTGGCATGCTTCCTCTATGGGATATGCTCGAATCAAGAGGGAACCTTGGAGGGACAAAAAATATATAACTATTTCCGCGTATGCTCCTCTCCCGAGATATGCATTATGCCTTAAGCATATCGACTTGAATCTATAGGGCTCGGGAAAGACTAGAACCCGCATGAAAAACCTCGTAACAAACCCCCTAGTAGTATGGTCATTAGGGTTATAGTACCAAAACTCGGGCTCAACCAAAATATAATATCTCAGTCAGAACTCAAGTCCATTCATGTAGGCAAAAGTCTAAGAACTGTAATAAACAACTACAAACATGTAGGTAGTGTCCAGAAATCACAGTGATAGTGAGAAAATATCTCCATACTACTCATAAGAACAATCAAGGAAAAGTATAAAGACGTACAAGAAATTAGTGTCCAGTTATTACTATTTAAAAATTAAGTTACCTTTTTAAAATCTTTAATACATGCTCGCCACTCTAAACCAATCAATGTGCTAAACTAGTCTAGAAATTTAAATCCATAGGATGGATTCCAAGCCCTATTCATAAGGTATATCCTCTCCTAGCCCAACTACAGTCCCGAGCCACGAGTAAGCGCATCAGGAATGCCAGGATTTCCCAAAGAGTTCATGTTAAGGGCCAGGTACACACCTATACAGGGGGGAAACGTGGAATAACTCAGTACCGAGTTAGGGCATGATATCATCGCATAGTGCTATTAACTACCCAACAATACCATAATCGGCTATCTGAGTCCCAGGGCTTCACAACTGCTCTAATCACACATAACAACACAAGTAGAACATAAAATAATCAACCTACCTAGATTGAAACTAAATCCACCAACTTAAATATGGGGGATAACTAGTAATATTTAATCTCTATTATAATCCCCTCCCTAACCTCACTACGGTGTAAAGTCAGTGTATAACAATATGCATCAATGGTGTTACACCTCCCCCAGCCACATCATTCCACAGTCGGTGTGGGACACGGGGTAGGGAAATATAGCCCCAGGGTAAGTCATTAAGATACAAATCATATAAGTAGGCCATATGCCAGAAAACTAAGCATACCTGGGCCTGACTAGTAATACCATTCCCAAGCTGACTCTTTACCATGCATATACTACATTAATACCCAACTTGAAGAATGTAGACCGTATCCTACCTAAAATCTAGAAATATCCTCGAGAAGTGTGCCCCAATATCAAAAAATGATGTACAAAGCTTGGAATCATGAGAGTCTATAAAAAATATAACCCATGTGTCAATATGAGTAAAATAATTCCGATATGGCTATTTAAATAGCAGGTTCAAAATCAAAACTAAAATCGATCCTTAAACCCAAACAACTCAAAAAAGTAAATTTTATACCAACACGTAGAGCCCATCTAATACATCATATGGTATAGAATTGGGCTCAATTTAATAGTAGAATGGAAGATATAAGCCGAAAAAGTTCATATATTAGAAAAAACAAAGAGTTGTCCCATATAGATTATCATAGAACCACCGTAACAAGTTTTAAAAAACTAGAACTTGACTAAATCCCTTCAAAAATCTCTTAAAATCCACTGAAATCAAAAGAGAAGCTCTAGAAATTAAAGGAAAATGAGGAGAATTGCAAAAAGGAAACTTTATATAGAATCACCGATAGGATGAATTGATCATTTGTCCAATTTATCAGCCACTAATTATGATTTATCAATCACTAATTCATCGGTCATTTGGCCAATTTCTTGGCCATAAGTATATCAGTCCATTGGATTATAAATCCGTCCGAACGGACCAAACAATAACAAATTTTAGGAAAATTTCTAAAGCACATACGACATGGAAGAGAAGTCAATTATAA
The DNA here is from genome assembly GCA_039654485.1 of Withania somnifera. Taxonomy (NCBI): domain Eukaryota; kingdom Viridiplantae; phylum Streptophyta; class Magnoliopsida; order Solanales; family Solanaceae; genus Withania; species Withania somnifera. Next base: position 8,417 of record JBDJHY010416777.1, on the reverse strand, counting down.
AACTCTATTTATGGAATCATTAGAAATAGATATCCTGGACTCAGTGAAACAAATGAAACAGACATTTAGGATTATATGAACTGAGCAAGTCCTGAAAATGCCATAATTGTAAAATAATGAAACCAAAAAACTTCTAGGGATCCAACCTATCAAACCCAACAAGTCATAAACAACTTAGGGTAATTATAAGAATGTTCTAAGAACAACAGAGTCTTAAAAACACAAAAATGATCTCGAGAGTCGCTACAACATTCCCAACTACATGAACTTTCATCTGCAGAAGTTAAGGAAAAAGTTAGTACCCGGAGGGTCGAACAAATAAGGGTACTAGGATCACATGTCCATCTCTATCTCAAAGGTAGACCTCACAATTGGAAGGTTTCTAGACCTGACCAATCTCATATCTCTATCAACAATGGCCTCAGGCTAGTCAACATACATCAATTGATTTTCCAGCTAAACTGACATAGAATGAAGTACATGGGATGGATCTGGCACATAACAGCGAAGCATAGAAAAATAAAACATCAGATGAAAAATGGCTAACTCTGAAGGTAGGCCAAACTATAGAAAACTTCACCAATCCACTCCGTAATCTCATATCGCCCGATAAACCTGGGGTATATATTTTCCCTTTGAACAAATCTCATAACGCTCTTTTTGGGAAAAATCCACAAGAATACCATGTCGCTAATCCTAAATTCTAGAGGTCAAAGCATACAATTTGAATAAATCTTTTTTCAACTCTGTGCTATCAATAGTCTATCCTGAATAACCTTAATGTACTTGTTCAATCTTAAATAAAGTCAAAAGTCCGAGGCAAGATTTTAACACTACTATACCAACCGAGCAACAATTTACAACGCCTACCATATAAAGCCTAAAATGGTGCCATCAGGATGCTGGAATGATAAATGTTGTTATAAGATAACTCTGCCAAAGTTAATTGGTTATCCCATTTATCCTCGAAATAAGAACCACAAGAACGAAGCATATCCTAGAGTACCTAAAAATTTGCTCAGACTGTCCCTCTATCTGTGGGTGAAAAGTCGTACTCAGATCCATCTTAGCCCTCACTCACGATGCACTGTCCTCCGGAACAATTAAGCTAACTTTGTACCCTGCTCTAATATGATAGAAATTGGCACTCTATGTAGATAAAAAATCTCACTAACATACAAGACATCATGTCTCGCATACTTCACGACAAACGGAGTCAGTAAAAAGTGAGAAAATTGGGTCAATGATCTAGGATTACCCATATAAAATCATTACCCTAGTAGTACAAGGGAGTGTCAAAATAAAATCTATTGTAATCCTCTCTTATTTCCACTTAGGGATAGGGAGTCACTTTAATATACCACTGGGTATATCATGCTCAAACTTCTCATTGTGGTAGTCAAGTATTGGGAAACAAACCTGTAACACCTGATCTCAAAAGACACCACCAATAGTGTTTCCTTAAATATCTGAACATCTTCGTGATGCCCTGATGGATGGAGTATTTGGTATAGTGGGCCTCACAAATAATATTCTAAATCAAATCATCCACCCCGGGAACACTAACACGGTTTCCTATCCATAATACACTATTAGAGTCTAAGGATGCATCTCTATAATCCCCCTTCAGAATCAACTCTTGAGTATGAACAAAAGATTTATCCTCAAATTTTCATTGTCGGATATGATTGAACATAGTAGGTCTAGTATCAACATGTGCAAGGACTCTACTAGGACATGATATGTCCAATCGAACAAAATGCTTGGCTAATTACTAAATATCTAAGGCTAATGAGTTATTTGAAGCTCTAATAGAAGCCAAACTACCCATACTAACTACCATTCGACTTAAGGCATCTACAACTACATTCGCCTTGCCTGGATGGTACAAAATGTTGATGTCTTAGTCCTTCATGAGCTCGATTCATCTTCTCTATATGAGATTGAGCACTCTCTGGCTAAGAAAATATAATAGACTACGCTGATCGGTAAGATCTCATAATGAACACTGTAAAGGTAATGTTACTAAATCTTGAGTGTGAAAACTACCGATGCCAAATCAAAATCATCGGTGGGGTAGTTGCACTCATTAACCTTCAACTGACATAAAGCATGAACAATAAATTTACCCTGTAGCATCAACATACATCCCAACCCAATACAAAAGGCATCATAATAAATTATACACATGTGATACTCAACTAGAAGTGTTAATGCTGGCAATAAAGTGAGAAGCTCCTTGATCCTTCAAAAGATGGACTTACAATCTGAAGACCATCGAAAGGACATTCTTCCAGTTCAATCTAGTCATAAGAGCTTTTATAGATGAAAAACTCTGCATGAATCGTCTGGAATAGCCAGCTAACCCTACATAACTACGAACCTCAAAGGGATTAGTGGGTCAAGGTTAATAAAGCTAGGCTAAAGCCTTCGATGAATCTACACCAATACAAATAGGAAATACAACATGTCCCAAAAATGCAACAAAACTAAGCTAAAATGCTTAATTTAAGAACGTTGCATAAAGCTTCTCAGTCCTTAAAGTATGGAGTATAACTCTCAAATGCTCCTCGTATTCTTCCTAAGTCCAAGAATAAACCAAGATATCATCCATAAGCACAATCAAAAAAGAATCAAGGTACGGTTCTCAAAACTCTGGTCATAAGATCCATAAATGCAGCTGGGGCATTAGTTAGCCTAAACGACATAACCAAGAACTCATAATTTATGTACCGAGTCCAAAAAAAGTCTTCAAGATATCCCTAGCCTGAATCCTCAGATGGTGGTAACCTGACCTCAAGTCTACCTTCGAGAATACCACAACATCATGAGGCTGATAAAAAGGTCATCCATTCGCAACAAAGAAAACTTATTCCTAATGGCAATCTTATTCAATTTCATGTAGTCAATATACATGTGCATGGTCCTCTTTTTGTTTTATAAAAATAATAACGTAGTTCCCCATGGTGAAATACTAGGACGAAAAATCCATTGGTGACCTAATCCTGAAGATGAACACTAAGCTCCTAAGCTATGATTGATCCATGTGGCCTAGTGAAATTGAAATAGGCCTGGTGCTCAGCTCGACACAACAGAAAAATTGACAACATGCTTGGGTAGGAGGCTAGGAAACTCATTAGGGAAAACATCAAGTAACTCACTAACAATGACTACAGACTCAGGGGGAGGAGAATTAACACTTAAATCACGAACATAAGCTAAGTAGGCAGTATAAACCCTGGTTAAAAATCTATTGGGCTGTATACTAGATACCACTAGCACCGTAAATTGACTAACAGGACCTCATCATACCACCGGAGACACACCGGGCATATATAAGGTCATGGTCTTGGAAAAACTATCCAGGATAGCACATTGAAGGGATAACCAATCCATGCCTAGAATTACATAAAACCAACCATGTGCATAGCCAAAAGATCAGACCGAGTGTCCGATCCCAACACAAGCTCTGTGAATCTGATCTACTAATATAGGATCACTTATAGGAATATCCATACTCACAGGAACAAGTAAAGGATCATACACAACACCCACACAGGGCGCAAAATACACGATCAAAGAATATGTAGAACTAAGGTCACATAAAACCAAGGTTCGATGGTTATAAACAGATAATGTACCAGTAACTACTGAATTAGAAGCCTTTTCTCAGTCTTTATTTGGTACTACATAAAACTGATGATACCTAAAGACCTTCTTACCTCACCCTCTGCTCCCCCGGGCTCCTCTGCCACCTTGATCACGTTGGTTGGCTATTTTACAACCTCTGGATGGTGGAGGTACTATTTGTAGATGCTTTAGGGACTAAGATACTAGCTAAATAGACTGACATCACATACACACTTTTAAATAGTATCCTATCTCACCGTACACATAGAAACCATGGCCTCTTCCTTGACCGAAACCACTAAATGGTCTACCTCATCCCTGAATCTCAATAGATGTGTCTTTGATAGGATGGCTAATCTGATCATTGCTAGCTAATGGTAAAAAGGCCTAAACTGGCCTACTAGGATAACCTTGATACTGTTATTATTGCTACTACTAAGGTGCACATCTGTCATACTATTCCCAAAGGACTGTGACCCACTAAAATATCCCTAGCTGTGTTGTCTCTTATCACATCCCTCTTAAGGTAATATGTCTTTCCATGCTAAGAGCTGATCAAACACTACTAACAATGGGATACCATGAGTAAGAAATAAGTCAACATCTACCTGTAACTCTTGTCTCAATCCAAATGCGAAGTGGTGAGCTTATTCAACATCTATCAGCATAATAGAAACCCCATGCCTCGGAAACCCTATTAAAAATCGTCATCGATTCCTTCCCTAAGTAGAAGAAATAAGGTCTAAGTACGTCGAGAAAACTTTGGGGAACATACTAAGGCATAAAAGCATCCACAAACTGACCCCATGCCATAGGTGCGGACCCTTCTGGTCTACTTTCTCAGTACAAACTCCACAAAGCCCTAGACTGATCCTCTAAAAAGTATCCAATAGAATCAACTCCATATGTATCTTTCAAGAACAAAGTCTACAGCCTCTCACATTCTGTAATGAGTCCATAAGGTTCTTATATAAAGTCACCAGAAAACCTCGGAGTCACCATACGCATAAAATGACTATGCATTTTCCGATCCCTAAAAGTCATAATGGATACTATAGGATGATGTTGGGTTGGCGTATGTACTGGAAGTACCTCTAGCATAGGCTATGGAGGAGAAACTGTGGCTGTGATTTGTACTGGCTGAATTATAGGAGCTAGGGCACCCAACTACTCTCCTTGGGGGTGCCCAATCGAACATAACAATCATACTCTTCCATATGTCCCCAAAGTGCATCATCTGAAGGTGTCTATATCTATGGTGGAGGTAGATTTGTAGGTGCAGGTTCATCCTGTTTAACTGTACCCAACCCCTAACTGGAGCTCGCTATGGAGGCATGATGACATCATCACCTCCAGGTGTTGACTGCATATGGACTATCTTTAAAGAAATAGAACCAAGATATGTAACAAAAACAGTAGTGGAAACCTCGAACAAAAGAGTTAACAAGAATCTACCCTATAAAAGACCTCTGTACCCTCCTAAAGATAGAATATGAACGTCTACATATCGATCCACGGGACTCTACCACACTCCTGCTCCTACATTCAAAGATACCCATGAACCTAAAGCTTTGATAAAACTCTTCCACGACCCAAAAATTGAGTTATAATAGTGTATGCATTTCTCCTAAAAACAAGCCTGACCCTAGCTTAGAGAACGTAGTGTGGGCCAGTAGAAAGAACTCCAAAGAAAACAAAAAGATGGAGAGGAGAACTATAAATGAGACACGGGAGATACATAACCAACATAACTCCCAAAACTTAGTGTCATAGCTGTAGAGCATCTATTTACAGAAGGTGCAGAAAACACAACCCACAATAGGGAAAACTACAAAAAAAATCTATCTTAAGACCCAACTAGGATAACTCTGGTACTAAAAGAAAAATAGATCATCAAGGACGCCAGCTACTCACCGAAATCTCCTAGAAACACACTATCTATCTCGTAAGATAATGTCCACGCTGCTGACTCATATTAAGATCTGCACCATAATAAGATGCAGAAGTATAGCACGAGTACCAAAACAATGGGTACCCAGTAGGCATCATAGACCAACCAGACATAAGTAAGCATAAACAAGGTAAAGAGTGATCTACAACAAATATGATTGTGACACACAATGAATAATAAAAACAAGAATATTAAAGTAAAAACAAGTAACTTTATCATATGGTACTGTAGGGTGTAATTCACAAGACCTGGGCCATAACAAGCTCATGACCAACGCGACATGTACCTGAGCTCTGACTTTACGAGTACAAAGAAGGAGTAATAAGGAAATGTAATTCATCAATAAGCCAAGATAATAATGAATAGTAAGGGTACGAGTAGTTCTAATCAGAGACAAATAGTTGAAGCTAAAGTCTACTAGAAAATAAACCCGGCTGGCATCCCATCCTAGCATAGGTATAATCAGGCAACCAAGTAACCCAATGATACTTCCCCCGCAAGTCCCCGAAGGGTACAATTCAATGCATAGGATGCAATGCATAGGGTTAAAAAAGTAAACATATACCAACAATGGTCCCTCTCTGGGATATTCCATCAAAAAGAAGGACACCCGGAGGACCAGAACCACATACTCCCCATATGCCCCTCCTCCGAGTTATGAATCATTTCTTAAGCATAGCGACCCTGATCGTCAAGGCCCATGGAGGGACTCAAACCCATATGAAAAACCTCATAACAAGCCCCCATATTAGTATAGTCATCAGGGACAAGAGCACAAAACTCGAGCTCAATAAGTATATTATATCTCAGTGAAAATTCAAGTCCATCCATATAGGAAAAAGTCCAAGCTCAGCAATATCCAACTGCCAACACATATGCAGTATCTAGAAATCACATTGAGTTAGAAAATAGCTCCATACTTTTCTTAAGTACAACCATGGACAAGTATAAATATGTACAAGAAATCAGTTTACAACTATTAATCTTTTAAAATAAACTTACTAATTTAAAATTTTTAATGCATGCTCACCACACTAAACCAATAAATAAGTTAAACTTGTCTAAGTTTTCTAAATGAAATCCACAGGATAGCTTCCAAGCCCTAGCCATAAGATATATCCTCTTTTAGCCTAACTACAAACATGAACCATGGGTAATCGCATCAGGGATACTGCCCAAAGTGCTCCCGTTTAGGGCTAAGTTCATGCCCTTACAAAGGGAAACATAGAGCTATCATAACTCTATTAGATATATGTGACTCCTAGGCTCATACTGGGATATGGCATGATATCATCGGATAGGGCTACTAACTACCTAGCAATACCATAACCGGCTATCTGGGGACCAAAGGGCCACACCTTCTCTAATCACACATATCATCACATGTAGAACACAAAATAATCAACCTACCTAGATCATCTCTACAAATACCAACCTAAATCAGGGGATACCTACTATGCTCTAATCGCTATTATAATCCGCTTCACAATCTTACTATTGTTAAGATTTAGCTTATAGTAATACATATCAAAGGTTTTACTTCTCCCCCAGCCAAATTATATTCCAGAGTCGGCATGCTACATGCAGATGGGACAATATAGCCCCATAGTGAGTAGTTAAGCTCCACGCTATCTATGTAAGCCATAGGTCGAAAGAATAAGAATATTGGGCCTTGTTTAGTAATCCCATCCCCGAGTTGGCGCTTCATCATATATATACTACACTAAAACTAAGTTTGAAAAAAATAGACTGTAGCCTTACCTGAAGTCTAAAAATATTCTTGAGAAGCATTCCCAAATGTCAAAAATCACATACAATCATAGAATCACGTGAGGATATATAAAACATATCCCAACTGTCAATATGAGTAAAACAAGACTCATATTTCTATACAAATATCGGAGTCAAAATCCAAATTAAAATTGATACATAAACACTAACATCTTAGAAAAGGGAAATATTTATACCAACACATAGACCACAACTCATAGATCATATGGTACAATATAGGGATCAATTTAATAGTAGAAATGGTAGATAGAAGCACAAAAGGTTCATATACTAGCAAAAATAAAGAATTATTTAGTAGAAATAATCGTAGAACCATCATAACAAGTTTCTTTGGATTAGAAATTGACTAAATCTCTTCAAAATGTATTATAATCCATTGAAAACTCAAGATAAACTCTTGAAATTGAAGGAAACAAGGAAAAATATCAAAAAAGGAACTTTGTATAGAATTATCGACTGGCCAATAGATCTGTCATTTGGTTATTTTATCAGCCACAAATTTAGCAGTCATATTGCTAATTTATCGATCCTTGGGAAAATAAATCATTCCCTGTGGACCGAATAAGACATTTGGGATCAAATGAGATGAGTATTTCTCAAAAAGTACACAATTGCAAAGGAATTAAACCATAAAAACTGTAAGGGATCCAACCTATCAAACCCAGCAAGTCATGAACGATTTACGAAAATTATAAGAATGAGTTAAGTAAAAGATAGTTGAAAAAATGAATGCGATATCAAGGGTCGTTACAATAGGTTAGGGTATATATTGAACTGTAAAACATGACGCTCTAGAAATTCTTACAAATTTTAGGAATTTATGTATAAAAATCTATAGATTAGCTTGTAGTAAACTTATCAAACACTAAGAGTATGATTTTGGCGATGAAAAGAAATAGAAATCATAAAATCATGTATAACTAACATGAGGCTTGCTGCACAGCCAAATATCACAATATGGGTACAACTTTAGCTTTGAAATTTATAAATTTAACTGAAAATCTCAAAAATGATGGGCATAAGGGTGGAAGGACACCCTTGTTGA
>JBDJHY010416671.1:0-17980 GCA_039654485.1 Withania somnifera | reverse complement strand
CTTGAAATTGGCAGAAAATGATAGCGATTATGAAAGTCCTTGTTATAAGACAGCCACCGACAATCCAACTTATCAGCCACCAATTTATCGACCATTTGGCCAATTTATCAGCAACGACAGGGTTTCTTGAAAACTTTTTTGAAACTACTCTAAAATGACACGAATTGGAAATGGGGTCAAATTTTGACAATCCATATATTAAATCTTCATGTAATCATTATTCCAAACTCAACAAAATCGATGGAAAGGATATTCGAGATCATATAAGTTGATTATGTCCCAATATAATAATATCTAAAGGAATATAAACTGCAATATACCAGGGAACCACCCTACTGATCCTAGCAAGTCACAAATATCCTGGGGCAGTTATAGGAATGTTCTAAACTTAGAAAAATCTCAAGAATAACGGAAACGGCCCATAACTATAATTTTATTTCAAAATCGTGTTACCCATAACTTGGGACACTTAAGTATTAGGTCTCATCAAAATCCCAGTCTATTTTGTAATCTAAAATCCCAAATCTCTAATTTTGGTTTCATGAGAAATTTCACCATTTATAGCATTAAAATTCATGATTTTAGAGTGAAAATTATAATATATAAAAATGAATTACTTCTATAAATAGTTACACAATGATTAAAATTTTTAAAAAAACCACATTTGATCTTTCCCAAGTTGAAGTATATCACCCAAGTGTTGATAAAAGTGAACAGATCATGAAGAACAAACCCAAAAATTCACTTTTATACCAGTAGATGCCAATTTACCAGCGCTACAGTAGCTGACTTATTAGAAAAATTGTCCAATTTATTGGTGCTAAGGTAGCTAATTTATTTTTCAAATTGGCTGACAAATTGTCTACTCTAGAACAACAACAACAACTTTCACAAAAAGAGGCATAACTTCCTCATACGAACTCGAAATGCAATGATTCTTTTGTGTTAAGTCAAAAATAGCAATAAGAATCTAATGATACCATCAAAAAACCAAAATAGTTCATTATATACAGGAGGTTTCAATAAAACACAATGACAAAGAAATATTAAACTCTAAGCAAGTACCCAAAACTCAATTGAGACCTCCCGAACACAAACCAAAAATGTAACTAGATTAAATTTGATGTTCCAAACCAACAAAACCATCGTATTTCAAATTCAATCACTCTAAGTCTTAATATTGACCAAAGTCAACCATTTCTTTAAATCCTCAATTTTATCCCATCAAACCACCCAAAATCACCATGTATGGGCTAGAATAAAAATAAAGGTCCTACTAGACTAAAACCAACATTCTAGAACTGATGGAACTGACGGATTCCCATTTTGAGGTCCCAAACTCCATGTCACCCCTAGAGTTTCAGATTTCTCACATAAGGCCTCCAAATATCCAAAAACTTACTCAAAATTTATTTTGTTCTTGATCAAACCATAGAATCAAACTTCGTTTAGTATAATGCAACTATATGAAGGGGAAAATGGTAAAAATAAGAAGAAATAAGAAAAATTACATTGAGGGTCATTACAACATCCACCACTAAATACTATGTTTGTCACAATCATAAGAGAAGAATGAAGTAGTAGCTCAACTCAGAGCCTGAAGAATAACTTATAAATCCTATTTCCATTTCTCAAGAGAACTTCTCAAAATGACACTACCTCAATACAACACTAGTCCAAACTTTTCTAAGTCAAAAGTGAGAATCAACACATCAAGGATAGCCAATGAAAACCAAAACTTCAAAAGAATCAATATATTCCTACTGTGTATTCCTGCTTTGTGATGACCAAGATAACCAAGGACATCCACGGACTCAAACTAACCTACAAATCTCTAAACCACTAGATAATCATCTAATGGACTTATTTCCTCAACCTAACCTAAATTCCTGAACCAATACCACTCTGGAATTGCATATAAAGCTGAAGATCAGCTAACACTCATCCCCAAGGGGAAAGCACCGTGGCTGACTCACATATAATAGTGACATCCTTTGGCATAAACATTTCATGTTTCTAAACTGCACAATTTGGTCTGAAATCAACCCACGGTCATTAAAGAGAAACTCAAATGGTCTAGTCATCAATACCCAAAACTAGTTTGAACTTGTTAACTTTCGTAATAAGATTCATACCCACTATCTTTATATGAGATGATGACATGGCATACTTAATAATAATCCACTATCAAACATAGACCATAACTGGAAATACTAGATCACAAGTACAACCAATTCCCTAAGTAATTATGTAACTCGAATGAAACGCTACATGAATCAAAATATCAAGTCTGCCTTATCTGGTAGGTAATCATACCACTGCAAACACATTGATGAATCTCTACCTCAACCTGGGCATAGGCGTACTCTGACTCATATAAAGCCAGTAGCTAAAATATCTTAAACACTAAGTCCCAAAAGGTGACCTAGAAAAACGTGAGTGACCCATAGTTATCATTAATTCCTTTACCCATGTGAATCAAACTACCTGTGCTATAGAACTCAAGACTCCAACATACCTGTCATCGCGTTTTCATTGTGACACTTTATTTGAAGACACATTCAACACCATTACCTCCAATAAAATTTTCCTAGTTGACGATATGATGGAACCATCCACAAATATCCAAATACAAATTTCTAATTCCTAGTTTCCGACCACAAGTAAAATGAACTCTCCCATGTTCTTTCCAAATTATCCAAAGTGTCAACTTGACTCGGTCCATTTCTCTTCTTCCATACCAATCCAAGGTTATTATATGATTTAAGGCACTAAACCAACAGGACTCCATCCTAATTAGATTAGGTTCAAATAGAGAACTAAAATAATATAGATCTTTAAGATTCTGAAAATTACCACAAAATACTAAATTACCACTCCTTAATGAGATAATAAGATGAGTGAAAACAAAATGAAGGAAGATCCCCCTATTAAATCACATTGGCAATCAAGAATCTCTTCTAACAATAGAAACAATAACTCCACAATCTTATGAGTTATCAACGATAACTGAACACTAGTTCAGGAAATAAAAATGGAAACTCAGGAAAAGTATGAAACATTTCCATTATAACTGACTGAGTACCAAGATTCATGTTAGGGATACCCTTAGTCCAAAACACCAAAAGAAAATAACAAAAACAAAGCACTTGTGAGGCACAAAACCATCTGAAATCTATCTAATCATAAATAAAAGAGCGATACTGGAAGTCCCAATCTAATAGAGAACTTACACAATATTTGATTTCAATACATGCCCCCATAACTCACCCATTGCGTAACACCAAAAAGTCATTTCACATCCCACTACCACATGAAATCGACCGTACCTAGAAGAATTAAAATAGCTCAATCATTAAACCTAAACGAGATCATACCATAGGATTGGTTAACTTGATCCACAACTAAGATGCCACCAATCAAGTACCAATATGAATGGAAACCAACGAATCACAATATATATACCAAACATAGAGAGAAGTAGTACAATGGCCAACAAATATCAAGATAAGACAATGGCTTACCGATGCAATATAAAACTCTGAGAAGAATGCACAACACCGGTAGGGTCCAATTACCACCATAAAACACAGATCCACCAACCCGTCAGAAACCCAGCAATGGTCAAAGTGAACAGCATCATTGATCATAATTTATCACCAATAATCTATTCCACACTCCAAGCCTTGCCAAGGTAATCGAGAAGGTCGATGTTGATCTACCACTATTAATCAACTACGAGTAGTAAGAACAATTCTAATCTATAGAAAATACCCACAGACCGATACAAACCCAAGGGAGACCACATAGACATCCCAAAAAATAAATTGTTCCAAAATCAACAATTTCATAACAACCCAAAGTCATGCATACAAAAAAAAACAACAACATACCTAGTATATTCCAATATAGTGGGGTTTAGGGAGGGTAGAATATATGTTATCGATACCACTACCTAAGAGTCAAGTCGAGAGGATGTTTCTGAAAGACCCTTAGATCAAGACAATATAATGTAAAATGGCATGTAATACTGAAAAGGACTAATAAGAAATAAAAACAACAAGATAATAATAAATGTAACGTTATCAACAATAGTAGTACCCTCAAGCTACAAGAAGAAACAAACTGTAGGAGAAAACACTACACATAAGGTAATATGATTCCTAAGAACCAAAGGCACACAAAGCAAACCTACCTACAAACAAGAACTAGCCCCAACTTGCTAACCTCCTACCCTGATACTCTTCCTCCAAACCTGCCTATCTAGAGTCATGTCCTTTGGTAAGCTGTAATGTTTTCAAGTCCTACGATATCACCTTTGTCATATATTTTTTAGGTCAACCTCATCCTCTCTTAAAACCATCCATTGCCAAACTCTCACACCTCTGTACTGGGCATTTGTATCCCTCCTAAGTACATATTTGAACCATATTAGTCTTGCCTCCCACATTTAGCTTCTACCACACACACAATGACCAAGACAATAATAACCTCATTATTGATCCCTCGTATCTAATAAACCCACACATCCATTGTAACATCCTCATCTCCACTACCTTTAAATTCTGAATATGAGAATTCTTAATTGGCCAACACTCTACCCTATACAACATAGTTGGTCTGACTATCACTTTGTATAACTTTTCTTGCAGATTGAGAGGCACTTTTTATTACATAAAACTTCAGATGCGAGTCTCTATTTAATCTATGTAGGGAAAAATCCTCATTAATCTCTCTATTACCCTATATCATAAACCCTAGATACTTGAAACTACCTTTCTTATAGATAGCCTAGGTAGCCAAGTTCACTGTCACGTGCTATCCTGCTTTACCTCACTGAACTTGCACTCCAAATACTCTATCTTGGACCTGATCAATTTAAACCTTTTTGACTCGAGAGTTTCCTTCCAAACCTCCAATGTAGCATGGGTTTTGTCAATCAAAACTATATTTATCTGCAAAAAGAATACATCAAGGTACTTTTCTTAGATTTTCCACTTTGAAGCATTCTTTTACCAAAGCAAATAAAAGCAGTGAAATGGTTAATCCCTGATACAACCCCATGAAAATTTCAAAATAATATGAGTATCCTATCATTTGTATTGCATGAGTCTTGGCTCCACCATACATATCCTTAATCACCATAATGTATTCCACAGGCACACCTCTAGCCTCCCAGCACCTCCAAAGAACCTCTCTAGGAACTTTATCATAAGACTTTTCTAAATCAACGAATACTATGTGTAAGTCCTTCCTTTTCCTGTACTGCTCCACCAATCTCCTAACCAAGTGGATCTCCTCTATAGTCTAGTGTCTCGGCATGAATCCAAACTAATTCTTAGAAATAGACCACCAATCTCCTAACCAAGTGGATCTCCTCTAGAGTCGAGTGTCTCGGCATGAATCCAAACTAATTCTTAGAAATAGACACAATCTTTTGATCCTTAATTACACTACCCTTTCTACACATTTATCTTGTGACATAGAAACTTTATACCTATTGCAATTTTGGATTTCACCTTTGTTCTTTTAGAAAGGGATTATAATACTCCACCTCCTCACTTCAGGCATCTTCGTACTCCTAAAAATGGCATTAAACAACTTGGTCATCCATGCAATACCTTGCATACTAGATATCTTCCAAAAATCATTTGGAGTCTCGTATGTCCCAATGGCTCCACCCTTATGCATTCTATGAATAACACTCTTAATCTCATCCAACATAATATGCCTACAATAACCATAATTATATAAACTTTTTGATTTCTCCAAATCACCTAGCATAATGTTTGTGTATCCATTCAATATCACTTCTATCTCTTCTTAATATAGACATCCTCTACCAAAATGTTACCATCCTCTCCCTTAATACACTTTACTTGGTCCCAAGCCATATGTCCACTACTCCCTCATCCTAGCAAGCCTGTATAATTTTTTATCCCCTCCTGCATCCTCTAATTATTCATAAAGTCTCTCAAAACCTATTGTCTTAGCATCGCAATACTAACTTCACCCCTTTTATCACATTCCTATAATCCTTCGTATTTCACCACTTCTCCTCCTCAGTTCTACTCTCCACCAACTTCATGTATGCTCCCTTATTACCTTTAACTTCACTTGGAATTCTCCATTCCACCACCATTTCCTTTGATATCTACCCTAATGGCCTCTTGAGACACCCAACACCTCATTAGTTGTATCCCTAATGTAACTAGAAATCTTCTCCCACATACTTATATATCCCCACTACTCCCCTATGCCCCTACATCCAATCAACTTCTCCATTATCTCTTGGTCACTAGCCATCATCAAGCTTCCCCATCTGATCCTCAATCATCCACAACCCTCTTCTTGCTTATCATCTTTATCTCAAAATCCATCACAAAAAATCTTATGTTAAGTTGAAAGACTCTTGCTCGGGAGGGCCTTACAATCTCTACAAACCCTTTTATCCCCTTCCTAAGGAGAAAAAATTCTCGTTGGGTCTTGGACGCCAAGTTACAGAAGGTAACAAAATGTTCCTCCTTCTTTCAAAAGATGGAATTTACAACCACTAACCTAAAGGCTCTAGAAAAATTCAAAATCAAAACTCCTTCATTTCTTTCCCCAAAACCAAAGACTCCATGTTCCTTCATATAACCCTTGGAGATGGTCAAGTATGCCTATTAAAATCCTCTCCAATAAAAATCTTTTTAGTGATGGACACTCTCCTCACCATATCATCCAAATACTCCCAAAAGATTTTTTCTCCTTCTCATCCAAGACTACCTGAGAAACAGAGGCATAAATAATATTCAAAGAAGCCCTACAACCACAAACTTAATCAACATCATCCTATCGTTGACCCTCATGTCTACTACACCTATTCCCTGAGCTTCTAATCTACTAAAATCCCTACCTCATTCCTATTCATCACTCCTCCTAAGTACCACAACTTATACCCATACACATCCTGCATGTTAGAACCTACCTTTTTAGTCTCTTAAACACAGGCTTTTAATTCTCCTCTTCTTATGAATCTTCACAGATTCTGTGAACTTTCTTTGGAATGTTCCTATACTCTAGGATCTAACTCTCAACCTTCAAGTACCCATAACCCACCTATCCTTTCTGTCCCCACCCTCAGCCTCGAACTCAACCCTGACCTAACTGTGACCCCTAACCTAACCCTGACCCTAACCCTGACCCTGACCCTGCCCCAAATCCCAAACCCAATCCTAATAAATCACAGGACCTTATACAACCATCATCAACCAAATACACTAAATATATTGCAAATTAATCAAGGAAACTACTCAACCAACTAATCCAAAAAATTAGTACAACAAAACTATGGCATCAATCAAAACTCTAATCTTAGAAAAACACAACAAACAAGCAATACAAGAAACCAAACAAGATATAGGAGACAAACACTTACTAAACCACTGCTAAACTAATTAAGAACAAACTTAGGATAAAAATAAACCAAAGCAAGATATACTCAAGAACTACAAGAAAAGGATACAACTCACAATAAAAATGTAGATGACAGTATTAAAGTAGACCTAAGATATGTTTAAAAGAATATGTTTTTGGTCCTACAAAAAAGACAAAGAATTGCTTTTGTAATCTACACCCCCAATTTTTTCAAATATGGTATTATTGTAAAGACTAACAAGAAACCCTAACAGAATGTATCTTATGCTCTACAAATTTCTACAAATCTAAACTTTGTGTAATTGCAATAGAAGAAAGAGAACAAGGGCTTGGTAGAACCTAGTTATGCAGAGAATATTAGATATATAAGAAAACTAATTTTTTGACATCTCCGGTGGTTGCTGGAAGTCGTCGAGAATTATCGGAGTAATCTTGTCTATCTTGATCCTTTTTATTCCTTGATTAACAACTCTAGTACCCACCAGATCACTCAAATTTTTGTTCAAAATAGTACCAGAATTCTTTGGTCAAACTAGTACTGGTGGTGACGGAGAAAGAGAAAGATAAAAAAGGAGAGGAGAAACAGGGCGGACGAATGCGAGGGTGAGGGAGAAGTACCTATCACCAAAATCTTTGGTCACTATAGAACTAGGTCACAATGGAGATTTATTAATGTTTTAGAGAGAAAGAGAGTTGGTGCCAGAAAGATAATGATCCACCCTCACAATAAATATCTTGATTAGGTGGATAATTACTAGAGGCTTAGTGCAGGTTATGAGTGATATAAATCATAGGGATTGAATTTAGATGAGTAGATCTGAAGTAGCTATTCTGAATTAGTGGTTCTGGAGATTAGGAATTTCATAAAAGATTAAAAAATAGATCCTAAATTCATGCATACAATACCCAAAATAAGTACCTCTACCATTTATGGTGAAACTATGATATTTGACTCTTCCCCAACCACTTTTCAAGAAGGCAACTAGTAGATTGCCCAATTTCCCACATACAAACAATACTGATGAATCAAAACCCATAGAGACAAACTTAACAAGTAAAGCGACCCTTATGGGTTGAGTGATCTAATATTCGAAAAAGTATTGAATGCTACCCCATAAGGCCTACTAGCCATAATGCATATGCGCTCTCGTGTAATCATCCAAATGCCCATAAATATCATCTATTGTATTCCCATAGCAGAACCATACTAGAAATTCCAAGAAAATATCCCATTGTAGTGCCTCACATTAGCTCAAAAAAACCTGCATGAAGGTCAAGTTTACTCACATACCATAACCCAATGGAACATCACATAAGGTTAGTATCTCCAATCTACCACTAAAGAAATAACTCATGGGGTAGAAAAATGAATAGCGATAAGAAGGATCCAAATGTCATACCAAGGTCAAATGTAAGGTACAAATATACATAGGAGATAGTAAATCCTAGATCCATTACACAAAAAGGGTTGAGTTCAACCCAAAACCATATCTATATTAGCCGTGTCAGAAGTTTTTGCCTCAGACCCAACCGGAGAATATCATGACATCACTAATCCTCTACACATATTTCTCAAAATGTCATTAGTACCAACATCCTTAGATAACACATAGCCACTGTCTTCAAATCTGAATTATACTCCTCTCTATTTCCAAAGAAAGATCTTTATTACTCTGAATGCAACTCTGGATTATACTCCTCTCTCTTCCCAAAGTGAGA
Source organism: Withania somnifera (assembly GCA_039654485.1). Taxonomy (NCBI): domain Eukaryota; kingdom Viridiplantae; phylum Streptophyta; class Magnoliopsida; order Solanales; family Solanaceae; genus Withania; species Withania somnifera. The sequence continues at coordinate 8,842 of JBDJHY010416671.1, read as the reverse complement.
TCTTTGTTGCTCCAAACTTACTTTTTGTATGTAGTCAACTAGCCTTACCCAAAGATGATGATATTAATGCCAATCCTTGTAATACTTCTTATCATGCTCAAGCTATAGAATCATAAAATGATGTCAATTAGATTCCATCCTTCAAATGCCAAGCTTTAATCATTACTTAAATAGTTAAATGCTTATGCCAAATCTTAGAGGAAGTCTCCAATTTCTCCAAAAATTGCTCATACCATATGTTCATTTCCAAATGTCTATGGAATTCATCATAATAGTTGGTGTCGAAATATCTCACTTTACATTGTCACTTTCTGAACTCGAAGGCTAAAACCTATACAAATCATCAACTCTGAACCAATAACCATTATAAATCATCGCCTCCTTCCATATTTGTCATCTATTATAATTCAAGAGATGCTTCTAGGAGATTGAATCTCCAAACTTGAATCCAAAAAAATCTCAATGCCTCCAAAACCACTGATGTACAGTCTTCTCATCTCTTTCCTTAACTTATCCATAATTTTTCACTTAAAATCACCAAACAATCTAGCTCTGGCTACACATCCTTCTTATTATTATATCACTTCCATTTTAGTGCCAGTTCTTACACCAAAATCATATGATGACATATCGACCAAAAATGTGCAAACCCAAGAAAAGTCCCCTATATGGATGAGAGAATCGAATGAAGTGATTAAATCTAGCTTGGACCAAGGGAACATGATAAGGAATCAAGAAATGGAATCTGTTTTCTAGAGTTCTTTAGCCTTTCAAAGATAAGAAATGTACAGCTCCACACTTATCCTCAAGACTCTGCTAAACTTGGCTTATGTACAGTAGGACCTACGAATCTAGGGCACTGATACCAACTTGTCACAACCCAAAATCTGGTCCAGATGGAACCTATCTTACCTCCATAAAAGGTCATCTAGACTAATAATATGTCAAATGAAAACCCAAAGTAAAAGCAGAAGTACAAGCATATAAGGATTTATAAGCAAAAATCTCAATTAAATACCCCAAAACCAGGTGGCCACTATGTACAAGAGGCTACTAGAATTTATAGAACAATATATATTATTAAGACATTATAAATATTAAATAAAGTTAAAGAGATCTCCGGTAAATAAGGATGAGACGATCAGCTACCTCTGAAATGATTTAAGAATGCCTCTTGACTGAAGCTAAAAAGTCAATCATGAAGTCTTGGGCATTGAACCTTCATAAGAGTGCAGCAAAGCAAGTAGTACAAAACTATGGTACTCAGTAACATCCTTGGTTGTCTAAACACAAAGAACTAGTGACTAGTCCTAACATCCAACCACCCTCCATAACTACAACCTGTATATAGTTATAAACAACATTCCAATCGTAGTATAATTTAATAGATGAGAGAAAAGAAACAGGTAATAGTGATCTACAGTTTCACATGTCCAACAGCACTGGTTATAAATTCAGATATGAATCCAAGATAATAGGACAATAGTGCTCTTAAAATAATCTATCAAATCACCAATCAGGCAGACAATCAAATCAACATAAACCCAACGCATGTGCGATGCAATGCACAAATAATTGTGATGTATATCTACCTTATCAATCCCAATGCATGCCCGCCATAAACCTTAGTGCATTATATATCAATACCTAGATAAAACCTCGGGTTATATTTATATATCAATACCTAGAGAAAACCTCAATTTATATTTATATATCAACACATGGAAAAACCCTCGGGTTATATTTATATGTCAATACTTTGAAAAAAAACCTCAGGTTATAAATCATCACATAGTAGAAACCTCAGGAACCAACAATTGAAGTACCTCAACAATGTGTGTTCGGTAGAAATCTCATATCCTCACATCCCAAATCGTCGCTACAACTCAGTTTTCATGCATAAATATTAATAGCTATGCAGATACTAAAAAAAGCATGAAGAGTGGAACCAAATTGGGATACGATAAAGAAACCAATTGATCACGGAGGAAAATAATCACCAAGTCACTCATTTCAATCTAGCATCCGCAGGACTTCAAAAATGATTTACTTTAAAAAATTGAGTTATCATAATGCAAATTATTTTTATCATAGATTTGGCCAAACAACTCAATCCTAATGAATGTATCACCTTCATGGATAACCCCTCAAATTACAAATTTCACTTCTCAAATCAATACTATCGGCCTAACATTGGAAATCACTATTAAGAATATCTTTTCTATCTCAATTTGGCTTCAACGAGCAATACGATTCTAATTATAAAGGTGTCAACAAGTAATCAAGGGAAATGTCAACAACAAGTACATAATTAAGCCCCATTCTATCTCAAGATACCATTTTAATCACATTAGTCAACTCAAGAAACTTACATTTCAATTCAAGTAGATAATTCAGTAATGCTCTAAAGAAGTTTGAAAATCACAAGCTTACTTATTTTAGACCCAACATGCTCAAACCAAATCAAGGTATCTGAACAATTTCAAGAGAGGAAAAAAATTCATGAATCATGAAATCATATGATTAATTAATTTCTTATGTTAGACCAAATATACTTAATCTCCATAACCCTGATGTAATCATCTTCCCCAACTACGCATAACCTAGCAAGCAATCACTAATACTTTATAAATAGAGGCCAAGGAACCTCAACTTGTCTTATATTTGAAGAATGGATCAATAAGTCACTCGGGATATTTTCCTTTTCAAATTTCCTCCAAAGAAGCACAATTTAGTCATAAACACATTACACACAAGAGCATATAACCATCAATACATATATAGCAATATTTTAAAGATTTTTTCAAAAATTCCATCCCGAGTCCATTAGGATGAAATCATAATTTTTTTCCAAAAATATATTACCCATATCTTGGGAAACTAAAATATAAAGTTTCATTAAAACCCTAGCCCATTTCGTAATCTAAAATCCCAAATCTCTATTTTTTAGTTCACGAGAAATTTCACCATTTTTAGCATTAAAGTTCATGACTTAAGGGTGAAAACCATGATGTTATAAATAAGTAGTGTTAGAAATAGTTACCCAATAATTAAAAGTTGAAAACATCACTTCTGATCTTGCCAAAGTTGTAGAAAATCACCGAAAAGTTGAGAAAAATGAGCAGTTAGTGAAGAAAAAACCCAAAAATTCACTTTTATACCAGTAGATGCCAATTTATTGGCTCTAAAGAAGCCAATTTGTTCATCAAAATGGCCAATAAATTGGTCACACTAGATCAGCAACAATAGATTTCATAAAAAGAGGCATAACTTCCTTATACGAAATAAAATGCGATGATTCTTTTTGCTTTGAGTCCAAAATATCAATACAAATCAAATGATACCATAAAATCATCAAACATACTTCATTATCTATAGGTGGTGCTAATAAAACTAAAAGAGAAAGAGACTTTAAAATTCGAGCAAGTACCCATAACTCAAGCGAGATCTCCCAAACACAAACCAAATATGTAACTAGGATAAATACAAATCCAACAAAACCATAAAATTTCAAATTCGGTCACTCTAAGTTCGAATTTTAACCAAAGTTTTAATTAGAAATTAATTAAAGATGAAGAAAGCTTTTAATACTTTTTTTAAAAAATAAGTTTCCTAAATATTTTATATATGTTCTTGAATCTTTGCATATTCCAATATAAGTATGAAATTGTTTTTTGAATAAGGCATATTACAGATTAAAATGTAGAGTATTTATCCTAAAAAGGTATAGATGAATTTGTAAGTGAGATATTAAGCCTAAGAGGAATGGATTTATTAGATATATCAAAAATGAATAATACTAATGGCCTTTGGGGTCATTTTCATGATTTCCACAATTCCATGATGTTTAAAGAATATTGGTGGATTCCCTATGTCATTTATGACTTACTGGGACTGATAATTCAGCTCTATGCAGCTTTATTGATTGATTCCTTTATATTTGTAGCTTTTTCGGGCCTTTCTTAGCTTATATAATCTCAAATTGCAATTTTATTGATTTTTTTGAGTCCAAAATATATATTACATAAAGATTTCATATATAGGTTTTCAAAATAGGACTCTGCTTTCATTTCAAGCCTCAATTATTCAAATTGTGGTTGGTTGGGTAACAAAGCATCGCGATCACAGAGGGAAAAGTGACTAGGGGCTACGATCGCGATGCATCACCTGGTAGACCTATATATATTTATTTCTTCTTAATTTATATGAAAATTTCCTAAACTTTCTCAATTTTCCTCCATAACTGAGTTTATAAACAGATAGTTAAGGGTTTATTTTGTGGTTTTAGTCCATGGAGTCATATCCTGATGGGTATACCATCATTTCTTTAGGTGCAATATTTTTCATATTATATTAACTTTCTAGGCTTATTTCTTTATTATTATCCATTGTCTTAAGCCTTATTTTGTACTATACGTTGTATTTATTGTGCTTTATGTGTTGGTATAAATATTCAATTTTTCTGAGCAATAAGGGTTTGTGGACCCGTTATTAGTTTTATTTATACCCCATTACCTATATCAATGTGCTTCTTTATTTACTCCTTTTGACTTGTAGATTATGTTTTTGCTAGATTCGTGAGGTACCGAGCTCATTTGTGACTCTCAGCTTCTTCCAGCATGATTCTTGAGGTTTTCGCCGCCAGGTAGGCCATGTTCCAATTTATTCAAAATGGGTATTAATGTGGTATATGTATGGTAAAGTTCCTTCTTGGGGCTGGGATTACTAGTTGGAGACCCGTTTTATTTATTCTTCTGGACCCTAGCCTCCATATATTGCTTGTGATTTAGTTACTTACCCTGGGGCTATATTTTCGTACCTTCCAGTTTGATGCCGACTTCAGAACATAATATGTTTAGGGGAGGAGTATAACATTTGGTGCATGTTATTTATATGCTGACTCTGGATTAGACTAGTTGGCAGAGGATTATATTAGTGGTTAGAGCTTAGTAGTTATCCCCTGATTTATGTTGGTTCCTTTAAAGCTGATCTAGGCAGGATAATTGTTATGTGTTCTAGATGAAATATTTTGTATGATTAGTATGTGTGTTATCACCTAGTTATGGATAGCCGAATAAGATTTCACTGGACAATATACCCTAACCTGGTACGATCCTAGGAGTGAGTTGCATTGTCCTAAACTATGATAGCTCCATGTTTTACCCTGTATGGGTATGTACTTATCCCTTAAAGGGCACCCTTTGGGCATTTGTGGCATATTTGGTGCGACTACTCGTGGCTCGGGACCATAGTTTTGCTAGGAGAGGATGTACCTTGTGACTAAGGTTTGACAGCAATTTTATGGACTTTAGTTAGTAGTCTTAGACCAGTTTTAGCCTATTGGTTAATTCTATGTTGCGAGCATGCATTAACATTTTTAAAAGGTAACTTGATTTTGAAAAAGTAATATCTAAAAACTGATTTCTTACACATTATATGTATCCATAACTGGGTAGCAGTATGGAGATATTTCCTCGCGCTGCGTGATCTATTTTCTCATCGGCACTCTGATTTCTAGGTATTGCCTACATGACAGTAGTTAGATTTTTACTGTGGTTCTGATTCACCTATTTGGCTGGACTTGAATTTTTTCACTAAGATATAATATGCGGGTTGAGCCTAAGTTTTGACATTTTGCCCTGATGACTATGCCACTAGTTGGCTTTTATGAGATTTTATTTGTATGTGGGCTTTTATGCGATTTTATTTGTATGTGGGCTAGGACAGTTCCCTGAGAATCCATCACAGTGGTGCAAGGATTTTGTACTTGGGATTTAATCCCTCCACGGATCCTCCGACCTGAGTCTCTATGTCTAGGGTATGCAGCATGATGAGGGGAGAGGTATACTGGAGTAGGAGGGGTAAATATATGAGGAAGCTTCCGTAGGTCCCTCCTCTACGAGATTATGAACTAGGGAGGGTGTATACGAGCATTATTTACCTTTCACCACCCTTTTGCATTGCATCCCTATGCGTTAATTTGTATTCTCCAGGACTTATAGGAGTACCTACCAGTAGTGTTTGAATCCAGACGGGTTTGTTTGCTAGTAGGCATTGTTTGTTCTTTTTTGTATCTTGTAGGTACAATTTGTACCCTCGTTGTATTTGTCGTTAGGTTAGCCTGTTATTGGTTTTTTATTCTCTTATTGGTCCTCCTTGTGCCGGTTATGTTGGATCTCTAGGTACGTGTTGTGTTTGGTCATGATTTTCTTGTGGCCTAGGTCCTGTGTGTTATACCCTGATAGTTGATATTCCTTCATACTTGTTGCTGATGCTGCATACACTGATAGTTGATCCTTCACCGCACATACTAGCTATTACTACATTTACCCCCTTTCTATTGTTCATTATGTGTGATTGCCCTATTTGCTTATGATCGTTCTTTACCTTGCTTATGTTTACATTTGCCCGATCAGCTGTGATGCCTACTGGGTGCCCGTTATTTTTTGTACTCATTCTACATTTCTGCATCTTTTTGTGATGCGGGTTTTAGCACGAGTCATCAGAGCGGACGCGATCGTGTGAGCTAGTTTTGTGATGTTTCAGGAGATACGGTGAGCAGTCGGCATTTAAGCTGGCGATCTTCCTACTGTCTTTACAGTTTTTCTAGTTGGAGTCTATACAAATATTCTGTAGTTTTTGGCCTTGTCACAGGTTGTATTTTGTACTATTATTATATAGATACTCGACAGACACGACACCAAGTTCTAGGGATTTACTTTCTGTTGTGTATTTTTTGTTTCTTTTTCGTCTTCCTCTTTTTTCCCTTCTCTTTTCTGTTGTTACTTGGTACTGGTCTGCCGCTACCTGAGCAGTGTTAGGGGTTAAGCTTGTCTACAGGTGGGATGTAAGCGATATCACAACTCGATTTTTGGATCGTGACAATAAAAGTACAATTTATCAACAAAAATAATTTTATTCAAATATATAAATAATGTGAATGAGAACTTTCAATCTAGATACCTCATATGATTTTTCCTTGCTTATGATGCACGTTTTTGTTATTGCAATTGCTTTCATAATTCCTGTAATACAAATAAATACATAAGAAAATATAAATCATAGTGAATAAGAAATTCAAATAAATACATGTAAAAATTAATGTGTGTCACCTTTACAATTGATAGAAGAACTACAAATAATGCATATAGAATAAATGTATACTTCTCAACCTCCAAAATATTAGGTACTTCTGCACGAAGCTTGTTCCTCACCTGTTTCTCAAACATTTTATAGGCAATCAAACCACATGAAGGAATTGAATGTGTGTGTGCGTATTAGTGTTTTATCATTTTTGAATTGCAGTGGGATCTTCTTGTTGTTGTACTGCTACTATAATTACTATTGCTTAAAATATTAGTTTTTTAATTTTTGTGGATTCTTGTTTTAGATAATCATCATTTTTTTGTCTCTATCATATTCAACCTGTTTCATTCTGAAATACAAATTTAATAAAAAAAATTGAATGGAAGACAAATTTAAATTTAATCACATGTTAATTTCTCAAATAAAAGTCTACATATAATTATAGAAAATCTATGAAGATATTTATTTTTAAAATTCCAATTTATATCCTTTCTCTTAAAGATATGTATTTATTCTTAAAAATCTGATAAAAAAATCCATTTTATTTTGTATATTACGTTAATATTTTAAATTATTATTATTATTACTATTGTTGTTATTATTATTATTGTTATTTTTGTTGTTTTTACAAATTGAAGTACTACATGTATGTACATTATTTGACTACTACTATTATTTTATTTCTTGATTGTTATTATTACGAAATAGTTAGAATTCTTATTTTATGACTCTTTAATTATGGATTGCTTGTTTTAAACTAATGAAATTCTGTCTATCTTTTCATCTTAAAACCTAATTTTTTTATATTAATTTAAAACTATTATTACATTATTAACCTTGTCCTAAAATTGGCAAATAGCTTATTCTTATACTGACACTTGATTTCTTCTAGTGCTACGTCTTCTGCTTATGATGTATGTATCTTTTTGTTAATGCAATTGTTTTCATAGTTTCTTAAAACAAACAAATATATACAAAAAATATAAATTATAGTGCATAAGAAATTCAAATAAATACATCTATAGAATTAATGTGTGCCAGATTTACATTTGATAGAAGAAATATAAACTATATATTATATTATATTATATAATAAATTGATGATGAAGGTAACAATATAAAAATTAGCCACTTGGAAATTTTAGGACAAAGCTATCAAATATTATAATAAATGATTTGAGTATTTGAATGTAATATTAATAAGCTAATAAAAAATGAAAACAAGATTATTAATACTTATGAACCTATATAGTTCAAAATGACATTTACTATTCCATAAGCTTATCTAGATGTATTTAAATATAACTGAATATACTTAATTTAAAATTTAAATAAAATAATATAATAATAACAATAATATAGTAATAAATAGTAGTAGTAGTGATAAATAATAATAATAATAATAATAATAATAATAATAATAATAATAATAATAATGTTGAAGAAAAAACGTTCATTGGTTTAAAAATAGAATCATACAGTAGAAGAGTTCTAAATATGCTCTTACCATTTCTTAAGCTTTTCACTTTCAAGTGTTATAAAATATATTTAAATACTAATTTAAATAATTGAAAATTTTAAATTAAAAAATTATTATTCTTTTTAAAGGAAAAAAGAATCAATAATTAAACTAATACTTTTTCTTTTTTTTTTAAAAAAAACTGATAATAATTTCTTAAATCAACTTTTTTATTTATTTTTATTTTTATTATTATCATTATTATTTCATTGACTTTTTATTCTTTAACTCAATTCA
>JBDJHY010416244.1:0-13830 GCA_039654485.1 Withania somnifera | reverse complement strand
TCATATGTTATGGTATAATGATATACAACAACATACTCAATGTAATTCACAAATGGGTCTAGATACAGTATAATCTACATGCAAACCTCACCTCTAAGTCATGACTCAAGAATTGGGTTGTGATGGCATCTACTTCCCACAGGTAGACAAGCCTAAATCCCGGCCTAGAACGATGAGAAATGGCCCTGTAAAAAGACCAGCAAGAAGAAAAAAAACAATAGATATGAAGAGAAGGGGAAAGTATAGAACAATATATCAAATAGAAATAATATATACATACAGAAAGAACCCCTAAAACCTGGTATTGTGGTTGTAGATCATCTATTCATCAGATAATCCAAATACAATACAACCTAAAGGGGAAAAAGATACAAAATCTAGATATTTTGAGCCAAAAATAAGGATAGCTCATTGTCATAGGGAGAATCAGCCAGCCTGGACATCAAATTCGCACCGTATTTCCGAAATTAAGATCCAACCTAGCCCATACGACCACATCCTCCTTGATAACTCATTCCAAGATTTTCACCATTTAAAGACGTAGAAGTGCAGTATGAGTACTAAAACAAGGTACCCATTAGGCATGATAGGCTAAATAGCAAAAGCAAAGCATAAATAAAGTAAAAAAGCAATCATATAAACATGTCATGGAAATTACATACAAGTACAGAGAGATTGGATGGAAAATAAGTACTACAAGTTAGCACGGATAAAAAAAGTCAATGCGACACATACCTGAAGCTCCTGTGCATCAACCATGTATAGACAAGTATAGTAAAGTAAGTAAGAAGTCAAAGAAAGTAAGTAGATAATACTACCAGTTAATAAAGTATAGAAGGCAATAAAGATACCAAAAATGTAGCAAGTAGAACCCTTCGTTACATCCCATACTACCAATAGGACAAACAATAAGCCAACGGAGCAAACAAAACCTATTTGACATTACACTATGCCGACAGGTACATATAGCCATCTAAGAACCCAACAAGGCTTCCTCTGTAAGCTAAAAGAGTACAATCAAGCACGAAGAATGCAATACATGAGGGTCATGAGAAAGTAAATCAAGTGTTGGCACGCACCTTGCTGGGGATATTCTTGATACAGTAGAGACCCACTGGATATATCTCCATATACCACAACTCTAACTATATAACCCTCTCTTAGGATGCACAAAGCACCTGGCGCATAGCGACCCAGGTCAACAAGACCCATGGAGAGATCTCGATCCATATGAAAAAAACCACAATATATCTAGCTTAGAGAAATAATAACAGGCAAGGATGTCAAAAATTCAGGCTCGAACCGTATAAAATATCTCAGTAAAAACTCAAGTATTTTCATAAAGGACAATCCCAAACCATTGTGTAATTTCACAAAATAAGGTAAATATTTTGATAAAATATTTTTGTATAGCCCGAAATTCATGAAAGGCGTACATATAGTATTCAAATTTCAGTTTCTAGTTTAGATAAGTTGGTTCAGGTTATACTCAGGAAATAATCTCCATACCATAGGGTAGCCGTGGAAAGTATACATATAAATTGTAAAATCCATTCCAAGTATTAGTCAAATGAAAAACCAAGTTATAATATCATTATTACCCAGAAGCCCAAAACCCGAATATACAACCCCAACCACGATGCATGCCAAAAAATTCCACAACAACAAGACAAATCAACCACTAGGCACTAACTAAAATTGAGGAATAGATGCTAAGCTCAACGACTACCCAACCACACTATAGTCCAAAGTCTCGTGTTAAAACACTCATAATAGGCTCTATACAGTTCACAAATAGAAAAATAAAAGGAAAATAGATAGAATGAGAAAACAAGTAAAAACAATATCTACAAGAAGAACCATACTAGAACCCCCCCCCCCAAATTGGCAACAAATATACATAGATAGTACCTAGCATAGAAGTAAGTAAGTCATTAGCCTACCTGGAACCAAATACAATCCTAAGACATGCACCCAAAAATTAATAACCCAAAAATGACCTAAAAAAACTGTACGAAACTAGAAAAACAAGAGTCCACACATCAAGTTGAGTAAAATAATACACATATTGTTATAGGAATAACTACATTAAAATTTGAGATAGAAATAGGCATGTAAGCCTCACGGCCCAAAAGATTAAATAAAATACACCAATGCGTAGAGCCTAGCTCAAAGAACATGTGATTGAAAATTGGACTCAATTCGATGAAAGATGAAGGAGAAAAGACTCTGTAAAATTTATGTGAGAAATTTTTTTACACAAGAATCAAAAATGAGAATTTAAAGGAATCACCCAGTACAAGTTACCAAATAATGCTCACAACTCCTCAACGAAGCTTCCACAACAAACCCACAAAAAATCCAACTTAACAAGGAGAATTTTCTCAAGATATGAGAGAAAGTGAGAAAATAGAAAACTACAAAGATTTATGAGTTCACAAATATTGAAATGAAGGAATATATATAGGCATAGGGGACAATTCATTGTCCAGGACCAATTTATTGGCCAAATGGCCGACTAGCAGGTATTTACTGTCCAAGTATCCTATAAATTATCTATGGACTATTTACTATCCAAAAGAACTTATAAGTCAGTCAGTCCTTTAATTTTCTTGACAACAATTCCAAAATTTTCAAAAAGAGCCTCAAAATGAAAACAGGGTCTGATTTTGAAAAATAAGATATAAAAATTGAATGGAAATGATATTATGGACTCAAACTAACTGACGAAAAAACTATAAGAGGTTATTTTATTAGAATAGAGGATAGATTAAAAGAGATTTGAAAGAGGCAAGAGAGTTAAGAATCGACCGAACCTCCAAAATAAGTTCAGACACCCCCGAAAGTGTACTAATAACCCTACAACCCAAATTCAAAATTCTAGGGCTGATAAAAATATCAGATTTTTGAATCGGCACTCTGATAACTAGAATCTAACTCAGATCAACTCCTTAACTCCAAATGAAGTGATTTCCAAAATCCAGCTCAAAATAAAAAAACCATGGGACATGAACTGTAATGACTTATCTGGTCATTTACTTTATTTTCTGCATTTTCTATATGTATATCTATCTACTAGTTTTTTAAGTCATTTATGACTTGTTAGGATCGATAATTTGGTTTGCTTAGTTTCCTTATTTGGAAGTGTTAGTTTTAGATACATGGAATTTAAGGGTGAATTCTTAGTAAAGAAGATCATAATTAGATTCTAACAATTCCTTTTAGTATTAGAATACTGACTTTGGTCTAAAGGGACCTTTTATTTGTGTTCGGGGGCTTTCATTGTGAGATTGATTTAAATTCTGAGATTTTAGTTCATTAAGAGTTGAGAACTGGACCAGATATAGTGCATGGTGATTACAGTGTCAGAATTGGATTCAGACACTTCCACAGCTCTTGAATGGTGATTCTAGGATGGTAGGGGCATTGATTTGCTTCCCGAGATGTACGGTGTCTTTTTGTGTACCTCGGTGGTTTAGTGAGATTTTGGTTGGCTTTGGTTCAATTTAGGTTAGGGGATATTTCTACATAAAAGATCTCATATGGTAATTTCTACTATCCCATTAGATCTAGACTGTCATTTTCATATTGTGTGCATATTTGGTTTGCTGAAATCCATTCTTGATTCCATTATAAATCCTTATTAGGAGCCTTGGAAGTTGCTGAAAACAGATGTTTTATTCTCTTCTTGCAGGAAAAAAGCATTCATTGTGATTACATAGGTCTCGTTCATGATGGGGGAAGGCTATGTTCTTATTTTTTGCAATTGCGTATAATTAGTCGTGATCGCGTAGTATAGGGAACCAATGCATCGCGATCGCTATTCCCTTGGTTGATATTGCATAGTTCTATGTTATTGTTTATTGAAATCATAATGCTCTTCATCACGATAATATCTGTCTGGGAGATTATTCATCACAATCGTGTGGGTTATGGATGTAATCACAATGAGTTGGAGTCTAAGTGATCGTGATGGCGAGGTATCTAGATGTGATCTGATGCATCCATCGAGTGCCTGTAAATACCAGATTCCAATATTTTCCCTCATTCTCAAACACGTATTTTTTTTGTTTCCCTTTGATTTCTTTCTTATTTATTTGTATAAATTCTTGGGGACTTGCTAGGTGTTGGTTGTGCATGCTCATGGAGTGTTTTGGAGCTCATTGCATAGCGGTTGGAGGTTGGTTTCTTCCTTTTCCCCACTCTTTGACTTATGCTATATTTTTCACTCCTTCCGTAATCTTTTTTGGCTAATTGAGGACCATCCGATGGTCCAATTAAGCATAAATTTAAATCAGATGTTCCTTAAGCTAAGGCCTTCGTTCTGGTATTTTTAATTTATATTTTTGGCGTGTGGGGTCCATGAGCCTATTTCTAGGATCGATTTCTGACCCAATTTGTGTTGTGAAATATAGATCCTAAACTTCACCTCTTGACCCATTGATCATGTTTCTGGTAGTTTGGCCTGCTTTAGGCATTCCTAAGGCCATTTAAGCTATACGCACGACTTGCGGGAGTTTTCTGCCTGTGTTCAAGCAGGTAAGGTTTCCTACTTTCTAGACTTTTCTTATATTGAATAATTGTTTGGGTTCCAACAAGTTGGTCGGTTGTATAAGTAGTCAGTATGCCTTTCCATTTATTTTTTATGCTTTTTTACCCTTTTCAGGGCCCGTGAGTGGTCCATTGTTAGCTATAGGTTGTGGTTAATGTGCCTACCCTTCCAGGAGTGGCATTAGTGTTAGTACTTGGCTATTACTAGTTGTTTGTATGATATTTGTTCTAAGTTGGTGGCTTCTATACTTTCCTAGATTTCAAGAGTGTTATATTTTCCTTGGTTGTTTTAGCGTACATGCATATCGTGGCGCGGTTGAATAGGGAAAGGCCCATGGTGTGGTTTACTTCCTAGGAGGGATAAAGGTTATGCTAAAAAGGTATTTTATGATCGAATTAAAAATAGTGTTACTAAATTTTAAAATAAGGTAAAATTTAAATTTCCCATTTTTATTATCGGTTGAGTTGAGTTAGATATCAGGTACGTTTTTATGGAATTGTGACCTGAGTTAGGGTTACTAGTTATGCCTCAGTGAGTCTGAGTGTTTAGACTTGTGATGGCTATCTTCTTTCAATTTCCTTATGGGTACGCTTTACTTTATGCACAATTTTACTTTTTTTTCTTCTGACCTGTTTTACTTACTCGTTGTATCTTACTTGTAATTGATTGAGCTCGGTCTCCTAATGATGCCGACTGAGTACCCTGTGTTGTTGGTACTTATGCTACACTTTCGTACCATTTTCATAATGGAGATATTAGTGTGGGTCATTGTAGGAGATGGGATCATGCTGAGTAGAGGTGCTAGTGCATTTTGGAGATCACTATGAGCCTTTAATATTGTGGTTGATCCTATTCTCTAGTTGTGTTGAGGTTCTGCTTTATCTAGTTCAACGCAGACTGATTTTGTATTTTTCCTTCTATTGGAGAGGTTATACATATTATCTTTTGGTTACTCTGATGTAGTTAGCTCTATTTTTTCATAATCACCAGTTCTGGGAGGTGTTTTAATTATGTATTTTGTTGATACCTCTTTTATCTTACCTTTTCTACTTATATTATTGATGGTTAGCTAGTATCAACCCATTGCTTGTCTCTGTGGGTCGAGGGGTTGGCTGGCCTACTAGTGGGGTCATAGGCTATATCACATTCTGAGTTTTAGATCAATGACAAAGTGGTATTAGAGATTAGGTTTCTCCGGTATTTGTGACAATGGAGCAAGTGTCAGTAAAGTTCTACAAATCGGTGTGGAGACATCCGTATCCTATCTTTTAGAGGCTACAAGGCACTGTAGGAATTATTTCACTTTCTTTTTTTTTCTTGTGTGTGGTACTTTTGTTAGTTTTTGGAAGTTCCTATTTTACTATGCTCTTTTTGTAGATGGTGCGTACTCGCGGCTTGTCGGTTGATAGAGGTCCTCCTTCTAATGCATATGAGACCCTACCAGGTGGTAAGGATGGGCTGGTTATGGGTACCTAATCAGTTGGTACTACTCCGGCATCTTTTCCCCATACTACAACTACTACAGATCCTCTGCCAGTTCATAAGACTACTACTATAGTGCCTCAGCAGCAATTTACACTACCACAACTGGACACAGTAAAGTAGATGTTGTGGAAGATGCTTATGATGTTTTGCGGTGTGCTGCCAGAGGTGCCTCAGAGTTCGTCTGGGGGGAGTCTAGGGTACTCAGCCTCCCCACGTTCTTATAGATACACTTTATCCATCTTTTCATCTAGTGCACCATCATAAGATATTCCAGTACCACTACCTCCTCACCAAACCGATGCTAGAGTTATTCCATCATATGAGGTGAGGAAGATGTTTGATCACTTTCTGCATATAGAACTATCCATATTCTTTTGGGAATTAGGGAAGGAGCCAACTGAGTTTATTACTCTTTGTGAGGAGTGATTTAGGTCATAGATTTGTTGGATGAGCACGGAGTTGATTTCTCTACTTATCTACTCGAGTGAGTTGCCATTCATTGGTGGAGGATGCTTAGAGACTTCAAATGTCTGTCCATCATGATCGCAATGCCCTTGGTATCGATTGGGTAGTTCTGTGTTCTTGTATATCATAATCGCGATGCTCTTCATCGCGATCATATGAGCTTTGGATATTGTTCATCATTATCGTGGGGGTTACGAATGTGATCGTGATGCATGCGCCCAATGCCTATAAATACCATAATCAAGCATTTTCCCCTCATTCTCAAACTCGTATTTTGTGGTTTCTTTTTGATTTCTTTCTTATTTCTTAGTACAAATTTTTAAGGACTTGCTGGGTGTTGGTTGTACATGCTCGGGGAGTGTCTTGGAACTCGTTGCACTACAGTTGGAGGTCAGTTTCTCACTTTTTCTTTCTCTTTAATTTATGAAATGTTTTTCACTCCTTCTATAATCTTTATTTCGCCAATTAATGACCTTCCAGTTGTCCAATAGTGCTCAAAGTTAAATCATATGTTCCTTGAGTTGAGGCCTTCGTGCTAGTATTTTTATTTTATGTTTTGGTCCACGAGGCCCATGGACCTATTTTTAGGCCTGATTTTTTACTCACTTTGTGTTGTAAAATGTTGGTCTTAAACTTCTCCTCTTGACCCGAAGATTGTATATTTGGTAGTTTAGGCTATTTCAGGTGTTCTTAAGGTTGTTCGAGTTATACATGCTACTTACGGGCATTTTTTGCATGCATGTAGGTACGCTAGGTTTCCTACATTCTAGATTGAGCTTTTATTGGATACTTGTTGGGTTCCATCCAATACTTGGTGGGTGGATAAGTAGTCAATATTCCTTTCTTTCTATTTTTTGTGCTAGAATACCCTTCTCGGTCCCGTACGGTAGCCATAGTTAGCTTTAGGCTGTGACTAGTGTGATCGGCCTGCCGAGGGTGGCTGTAGTGTTAGTACTGGGTAATTACTAGCTATTCGGCTAAGGTGTGTGCTTAGCTGGTGGCTTCTAGCCTTTCCTAGATCTTGAGTGCACCTTATATTTTCCATGGTTATTTTTGGGTGCAAGCATACCATGGTGAGGTCGAACAGGTAAGGCTTGTGGTATGGTTTACTATCTGGGAGGGGTAAAGGTTATAACAAAAAGGTGTTTTCTACACTAAATTTAAAAATAGGGTTTTATGAATTTTTTTAACACAACCATGAGATGGTACGGGTTATTTTCCATAAAGATATAACTAGAACTTGGTTTTCTTACACCATGTAAACCACGGGGTTATCTGGATGGAGCGAAGTCTCTCGAGTTGTGTTTGTAGGTGGAACCTCTCAGTAATGGCGAAGCCCTACCATTGGATCTGGAGCTAGCGCTCCCAACAAGATGCAGTTCCTATTTTATGATTTTTAGGCGGGACCTCTATAGTGATGGCTCCTGATTTATGGTTTGGTGGTGGTAACTCTAGAGAGACAGCTCCTGATAGGTGCAGTTCCCGGTGTTTATTTTGAAGTGGGGCTCTCGGTACGTAGGTCCAATGAAGAGATTAGGGTTGAAACCCCCGAGGATGCTGGTATGAATGTGTTTGTTCAGTTCTACCCCTTGTATTCATCCTTTTATCTCTTGTTTCTGCCTTGTGGTATGACTTGGGAGGTGACGCTTGTTTTTATATCCTTTTTTGTGCCTACCAGTGAGATAGCGTGTCAGATAGGTTTTTTCATTTCTTTTCATATGTATCCTGTGCTGGGATGGGGAACTTCTTGGATTTTATATGTTATTACCTTTTCCTTTACGCTTATGTTTGGTTTTTTTCTTAGTTACCCATTTCTATTATTAGTTAAGTTGAGTTGGATATTAGGTTCATTTCCATGGACTTGTGACTTTAGCAAGGGGTACTAGCTGCGCCTCGGCAAGGCCGAGTATTTAGACTTATGATAGCTACCTTCTTTCTGTTTCCTTATAGTGATTCTTTACTATGTGCACTGTTTTACTTATTTTATTTTGACCTGTTTTACTTACTCATTGTATCTTACTTGTATTTAATTGTGCCCAGTTGGTTGATGATGCCTACTGGGTACCCTGTGTTGTTGGTACTCATGCTCCACTTTTGTACTATTTTTGTGGTGCAGATAATAGTGCGGGTCATTATAGGAGATGGGATTATGCTTACTAGAGGTGTTAGTGGATATTATATATCACAGTGAGCCTCCAATGTCCGGGTTGTGCCTCTTCTCCAGTTGTTTTGAGGTTCTGCCTTATCTTATTCAGGACAGGCTGGTTTTGTATTTTACCTCCAGTTGTTCATATTATCTTTTGATTTTATTGATGTAGTTATCTGGGAGGTATTTTATAAATGTATTTTGTTGTAGACCTCTTTCATTATACCTTTTGCTTATGTTACTGATAATTATCTGGCATCGGCCTGTTCCTTCTTACTGCGGGTCAAGGAGTTGAATGTTCCACTGGTGGGTTGGTAGGCACCTTCATGATCTAAATTTTCGATTGTAACATGAACCAACAATCCTACTAGACCAAAGTATGCATTCCAGAGCAACAGAACTACTAGAATTTGATTCCAAACGCATTTTCTAGGAAATCACTCTCAAGTTCCTCTATTCTAAAGTTAGAACTCTAAAACGGGAAAACTGAGATGCCGATCTATAGAACTATCAGAGAGCCGAGCTACTGGTCCAAGCAAGTAATAAATCACTTGGGAAAACTACTAAAACACTCTAACCACGAAGGTAATGCCGAAACACGAAAATGAACACAAAGGTCAGTATAACATCCACTACTAAAAGGACTTTCATCCGTAAAAGTCAAAAAGAAGGAAATGCCTGAAGGTTTAATAGATAGGGATACTGGTCCCATATGTCTCTCTATGTCTCTCGGGAGGCCTCCTAGGCCAGATGAGGATCCCATCAAACCATCACAAATGAAATCTCTTTGTACCTAAGATGTCTAACATTTCGATCAATAATGGCCTTAGGCTACTTAACATAAACCCATTGATAATCCAAATTAACTGAGTCATGGGGACGCACGTGCGAAGGGTTTGGCATATATCATGGAAAATTGGATGAACTACAGCTAACTATAAAGGTAAAGCTAATTTGTAAATAACTGCACCAACTCTCTCAGTAGGCTCATACGGCCCGATGAACCTTGGAATAAGCTTACCCTCTGAGCAAATATCATAACGCCCTTCATGGATGACACCAGTAAGAAAATCATATCACCAACACAAAACTCCAAAGGCCAAAGTCTATGGTCTGAGTAGCTCTTCTGCCTACTTTGTGCTTCCCGAAGCCTACTTTGGATAATATTTACCCTCTTTGCAGAATCACGAATCTAATCTAAAGTCTCAGACTGAACCTCAACACTACTAAACCAACCAAAAGGTAATCTGCAATGCTTACCATATAATGCCTCAAATGGTTCCATCTAGATGCTGGAATGGTAATTCTTCTTTTAAGAGAACTCTATCAAGGGAAAATACTGATCTTAGATGCCACCTAAGTTGAAAGCACAAGAACACAACATGTCTTGGAGTACCTGAATAGTCTTCTTGTATTGAATATTTGTTTCAGTGCAAAAAGTATTACTTAGGGCTACCTCAGTACCCATCTCCCGCTAAACGGTCATTCAAAACTATAAAGAGAACTGTGTCCCTCTGTCTTTGGTAATTGAAATCATCACCCCATGCGAGTGAACAAACTCTCAAACATATAAACTAGCCAAAGTCTCTGCGCCCAAGAAGATGAAGTAGGCAAGAAACGAGCAGACTGGGTCAAGCGATCCACGATGACCCAAACGCAATTACACCCTCAGGAAGTAAGGGGAAGTCTAGAAATGAAATCCGTAGTGATCCTTTCCCAATTCTACTCAGGAATAAGGAGCCGCATCAACTCACCACCAGGTCTTCAGTGCTCGAATTTCACATGCTGACTGGGATACAAACTCTATAACATTAATCCTCATATACCGCAACCAATAGTGTTGTGTCAGGTCTATCTACATCTTCTCTATGCTTGGTGAATTGAGTGCCTGGAGCAGTGGGCCTCATGAAGAATAGTTTCAATCAAATCACGAATCCTTGGAACATAGATATGACTACCCACCCATAACACACAATCAGAGTCAGTAGTATCACCACTAAGTCACCCCTCAAAGCCAACTCATGAATCTGAACAAAGGCCGGATCCGCTGTTACTGTCGAATTCAATCAAATAATGTGGGCGCAGCCCCAACATTAGGAATAACTTTACTCAGGTCTAAGATATCAATTCTAACCAATATGTTAGACAAAGGTTGGATGACCAAGGCCAACAGTCTCTTCGAAATTCAAAAGGAAGCCAAACTACCCATGCTCTTTGCCTTCTGACATAATGAATTTGCAACCACCTTAGCCTTTCCCGAATGGTAAAGAATATTTATTTTATAATTCGTCAGGAGGTCAATCCATCTCTTCTATCTCAAATTGAGATCCCTTTGGCTCAAGATATACTGCTAGATACGACGGTTACTGAAAATCTCACAATGAACCCCATAAAGATAGTGCCTCCAGATCTTAAGCGTGAGGACTACCACCGCCAACTCCAAGTCTTGAGTTTGTTAGTTGCACTCGTAAACCTTTAGCTGCATTAAGAATAAGGAATAACTCGACCTTGCTAAATTAGAACGCAACCCTAAAAAATACTAGAAGCATTACAATACATGGTATAACACTAGCCCTCAACTGAAAGTGTCAACGCTAGTGTAGAAATGAGAAACTCCTTGAGCCTCTGAATTTTGGACTCACACTCCTTAGACCACTGGAAAGGAACATCATTCAAGGTCAATCTATTCGTAGGAGCTTCTATTGAAGAGAAATCCTGCACAAATTGTATCTAATATTTGACCAACCAATAAAGTTGTTAACTTCAGTAGGAGTAGTAAATCTAGGTCAATCACGAACTGCAACAATCTCTGTGAGTTCCCCACTAATACTGGTTGAAGACACAACATGACTCAAAATTATAATAAAATCTAACCAAAACTCACACTTCGAGAACTTAGAGTAGAGCTTCTCAGACCTTAAAGTCTGGACTATAATCCTAAAGGGCTCATTATGCTGCTCTCAACTCTGCATAAAACCAAAATGTCATCGATGAAGATGATAAAAAAATATCCAAATATGACTTAAAAACCCTTGTGATAAGATCCATAAATGTTTCTGGGGCATTAGTCAACCCAAATGACATCTAGTCTGAAGGCAGTTGTCGGGACGTCCTCAACCCAAATCACCAACTGATGATACCCGACCTCAAGTCAATCTTTGAAAACACTAAAACACCCTAAAGCTGGTTGAAGAAAACATCAACATGCAACAGAGAATACCTATTCTTAATGATAACCTTGTTCAGTTGTCAATAATCAATGCATATAAGCAGAGTCTCATCATTTTTCTTAATAAATAACATAGGATCACCCTAAGTAGAAACACAAGGATGAATAAAACCCTTACCAAGAAAATCTTGTAGTTGAACACTAAGCCCTGATGCTCTGCCGAATCCATAAGATATGGTGCAATTGAAATAGTCCTAGTTCCCATTTCAACCACAATAGTAAAATCGATAGCTCGTTCAGGTGAGAGGCTAGAAAAATCATCGAGAAATACATCAAAAAGTCACGAACCGCGAGTAAGACTCGAGGGAAGGAGGACCATTACCTACATCATGAAAAAAAATCTAAATAAGCTAAACAACCCCCATCTATAATTCTCTAGGACTTAATACAAGAGATAACCTGCATTACGGAGCCTAGCAAGACCTTGTTATACTACAGCGGGTACACCAACATTAATAACGTCATGTATTGGAATAGAAATCCAAAACCGCAAAATAAGGGGATAACCAATACATACCCAGTATTACATCAGATTCAGTCATGTCATGATCCAGAATATCAGCCCAAGTGTCTAACTCCTGCATCATAACAACAAAAGACCGATACATACGATCCACTACTAAAGAATCTCCTACAGGAATATCCACACTCATAGGCACAATTGAGGGCTCACAGACTGCATCCAAATAGGGGTGAGAATAAACAAATACAGAGGAATATAAAGAACCAGGATCAAATAATGCCAAGGCAGGATGTAGGCAAATACATAACATACCCATGATCACAACATCATAAACCTCTGTTCGTGATCTATCAGGTATAGCATAAAGTTGATGGCATCCACCACCTACTAAACTCCTCCTTGATCCCTCCTATGCCCCTCTGACCCCACCACGGGTACCTCGAGTAGTTGTCTGACCACCTCTAGCCAGTGGTAATATTGTCTGAAGAGGTTCAACAGCCTGTTCTATTGGATCAATGGCTCAAAACTATAGGCGATCTCTGGAATAAAGACCCAACTTTCCACGCTTATCGAAACTACGGGCCCTACCCCAACTAAGACCACTAAAAGTACTACCCTAGTCACTACAACCCTGAGACTCCTAAAATGCACCCTTGGTAGGCTGACTAGTTTGACTACCCTTGCCTCTTTCTACTGACTGAAGTAAAGCCTGAAGCAGTCTAGTAGACTGACCTATTGGGCCTGCTACTACTACTGAGGCCTACACTTGTCGTACCGTTTACCCGCAGAAAGGATAGCTCTATAATCTCCCTAATTGAGATGTCTCATATCGCTGCCCTATTAGAATGAGGATTGTGTATCTCCGTGGTACGGGCATGATCCACTACATCCAAAAATGGCTTTCCACTAGTAAGTAGTAACTCAACTCCACCAAAAGCTCTGGTCTAAACCCAGGTGCGAAACAACAAACCCATTCATACATTGTCAGTATCATGGCGGCCCAATATCTAGAAAGCTTAATAAATAAAGCATCATACTCGGTGAATGACATAGAACCATACTGCAACCAAAAATTTGATATATGAGTCCCTCTCAGATGCTCTGTGGCACATACTTGGCCATAAATCCTCTATGAACTGATCACATATTATGGTGGCGATCCCTCTAGTCTACCCTCTCTGTATACTCTCCTTAAAGTCAACTAATATCCAATAAAATCAACCCTATTGGACTGTCTCAGCCCAAAGCTCAGCAATATCATACCGTACTCAGCTAGAAACTCATGATGGTCCTATCTAGAATCTCCTAAAAACCTCGGCATCCCCATACAGTAAAGTGACTATACATCTTTTAATCCTCGAAAGTCATATCTGAATAGTAGTCTAAGCTTGAGCTTGATTCACCTTAATAGCATGTGGTGCAGGAGGAATTGGTGCTATAATAGGTGCAGGCTGATCTACAGAAGGGAGGGCACCCTCTGACACTCCCTG
>JBDJHY010416135.1:1334-17985 GCA_039654485.1 Withania somnifera | reverse complement strand
CAATATCCTCGATAGATCGGGTATCATTATGTATATATAATCAGTAATGTGATAGGAGTCAAAAGCTGTACTCACTACCGTACGATGACAGACTCAAGTGCCAGCAGCTATACTCACTACTGAAAGAAACTGATCTCAAGTCCCATCATTAATTAGTCAAATGATATTTCCTGTAGCCAGGATGTAAAGCCTGGACTAAAACAAGTAAAAATAGTATTATCTGGTGCTCGATACAATGTCAATGCTAAAAATGTAAAAGATAATTACTTATTTTATTATTAAAATATTTCTATTTATGTTTTATTCTATTATTAAACTTTGTTATCAAAATCATCCTCTATCTATCATGGCTCAAAAATCAGATGTTGATACTACCCAACTCCAATGCACTCTTATCAGAGCCATAGGCCTTCCCTCTCGTGTCATGGATGCACAACAAATCAACAACATATATATATCAACATATGATCTTGTAATATCCCCATCCTATAGCTTTCACATGTATCTTTAATCAATTTCTATGTCACAGGCCCTATATTACTCGGGTGCCAACATATAAGAGTCAACATGGAATGGATGAAATTACGGTATGGGGTTACTATAAAACTTGGCTAACTAGCCCACGGATGCTATTTATTACAGTTATTAAATCTATAAGCCCATAGAGAGCCCCACGGAGCCTACCTGTCGTCCGACAACAACGCGCTTCAATCTCAAGAATAGTACTACGACAGATATCAGGCATGCTCCAAATGATCATAAACTTGCGCCAATGAATTCTATATATTAATATGAGTCTAATGGTTTATTTTATGATAAGTTTCGGATTTTGCCTAAAATTGGGCCTAAATTAGGCTTGTGGGTCCTGCTCACTGGAACAAAAAACAAACCTCACTAAAGGGTTCACAACGTCAATAGGAATTCATGCTCCATAATTGAGCAGAAGTCGAATGTGGGAAGAGCTTCAAAATAGTTCAAACAGATTTGACCCTAAAGGGGTAAAAGACTCAACCTTTATGGATTTAACATTGGACTTCTAGTGTATAATTGATACTAGAAGCAACATGTATTGAAATAATAAAGAATTACTCAAAAACTAAATGGATTGGATGATTTCATCAATCTCAATTGTTGGTGCCATTAATGTGAAAACAAAGGATTTGAAGAATTTCAAGACATAATTCGAAGAAGAGTCTTGCAAAATTGCATAAAAATCAAAGGAAACAAAGTGGGGAATGTGCTCAACCTTGAGATGAGATTTGGGAGAATATTTTTTCTGAAAAATGGGTTGAAACAAAGTAGGTTTTCTTAAATAAGAAACTAGGGGCGTGCAGGGATTTATATACTAATTTTTAACAATTATAAGGGATCACGACGTGATCCCACTCGTGATGGTATTCCATCACATCATGATCCCAATTATGATGGAATTCCAGGTGAAACAGTAGCCCATCATGATTGGCATCACGACGTGATACGAATCATGATGTCCCAATTGTTGTTTCTATTGTAGATTTTTCAGGATTTTCAATCGGGGTCTCGAAATTAAAACGGAGTCCAAATTTGACAAACCAGATATGAATTTTGAGTGGAAAAAGTATTTTGGACTTAAAGGAATAGATTAAATTTACAAAGGAGGTCGTTTGAGCGAAATTACCCCTCATCGAAACTTTAACCAAAACTACGAATTTTCCAACTTTTTGCAAAGCAACTCAATTCAAGAATGAACACCTTGAGAAGCATACCAAGGGTCAAACTAGCCTAAATTATCCATTTTGGAGCTGATGGAAGTGTCAGAACTCTAATCCGACATCCTGAACATCAATTTACCACTCAAGCTCTACTTTAGGCCTTAAACTTAACTACAATCCACAAATTAGCATAAATTGCAAATTGAAACTCAAAACACACAAACTTAAGGTCAATATTAACTTTGTTTGGCCTTTTGGAGCTAACAAAACTGTAGGAATTAAATTCGAGCTCTTCTTAAAAGAAAGTTGATTTTGGTCAACGAGAACTTAGTTTTAGGCTCTAAAACATGCATTTTGAGATATTTCTCAACTGAGTCACCGGGGATCCAAAATACCGGTCCCAACAATTCATAAATTACTTGGGAAAACTACTAAAATTATCTAAAATGTAAAACATTGCGTATTTATCCTAAATGACCATGAGGGCCATTACATAGATCGTCCCTATTTGATCAAATTTGCTAGTGCCAATTCGAGGACCCATGCCTAGTCAGCTATGAGAGAGGATATTACTGGATGATTTCTATCTGGTTAGGGTAGATTCTAATGTTGTATTGTGGGTTTATGTTCTTCTTTCCATTCTGAGGGTCGGTGATCTGAAACAGACTTTATTGCATGAGGCCTAATGTTTGAAATACTCTATTCATCCGGGTATTGCATGGATGTACCACACTATGAGATAGTATTACTGGTGTAGAGGCATGAGGAGGTCTATAGCATCCTTCATATCTCGGTGTTTGAACTGTCAGCAAGTGAAGTTCCAGTACTGGAGACTAGGCGGTAAGATACAGAGGCTCCCTATCCCTAAGTAGAAGTGGGTACTGATAAAAAATTATTTAGATTCAGGCCTTGCACTAACTTCTAGGGGTTATGATTGTGTTTGGGTCATCGTAGATCAGTTGGCCAAATCATCTCACTACTTATTGATGCATTCGACCTTAGGTGCTGAGAGATTAGCTAAGTTGTATACAAGTGAGGTTGTTAGATATCATGGGATGCCCATTTCCATCATATCTAATTGAGGCACATAGTTTACATTGTGGTTTTAGAGGTCGATTCAGAGAGAGTTGGGTACCAAGTCTTATTTGAGTACAACATTTCTCCCACAGGTGGATGGGCAGTCTGAGAGGACTATTTAAGTGCTTCATGATATGACGTGCGCCTATGTTTTTTACTTTGGAGGTAGTTAGGATAGGAACTTTTCCTTGGCATAGTTCTCGTATAATATAATTCACATTCCAATATTCAGATGGCACCGTTTGAGGCTTTGTATGGCAGGCATTGGAGATCGCCCATCGGTTGTTTTTTTGGCCGCGAGGATTGACATAATAATTCTAATTGGCTTCGTGATACTACAGATCGGGTCAGACTTATTTAGGATAGGCTGCTAGTAGCACAAAGTAGGAAGAAGTCCTACCTGGATCGTAGGCTTCGACACCTTAAGTTTAGTATTAACGACTTGGTCTTCCTTCGTGTTTCCCCTTCAAAAGATGTTATGAGTTTTGCTAAACGGGTTAAACTTAGCTCCCGGTTCATTGGCCATTATGATATCTTATAGAGAGTTGGAGAGATCTCCTATAGACTTGCATTGCTGCGTAAGTTACCTACAGTTCATCTGGTTTTCCATGTATCGATAGTCAACCATAATGTATTAGACTCATCCCATGTCCTTCATCGAGAGTCCTGCTGATTGATGACACCTTGACTTATATTGAGAAGCCTAAAGCTATTATAGATTGGGGTGTGAGATAACTCAAGTCTAGGGAGATTCCTATAATGAATGTTCGTTCGGATCATCCACCAGTCAAAGAGGATACTTGGGAGATAAAAAGTGATATACGGGCCCAGTATCAACATTTGTTCGAGCCTTCAGGTATTACTCTTTCCTTGACCTTCGAGGACAAATATCCTCTTTAGCGGTGGATGTTGTAATGACCCATTTGGTCATTTCTTGCTTTTTGCATTTTTTGTATTTAGAGTTGTTTGGTAGTTTCCCTAATTAATTATGACTTGCTGAGACTTGTATCTGAGTTCCCTAGCAACTCGTTTTCCTATTATATCAGCTTCTTGTTTTTGGAGTTTTAGTTTTTAAACAATTGATCCTGAGAGTAAATCCTAGTAAACGCATTCAACATTGAATTTTGACAGTTTCATTAGCTCCAAAATGGAAACTTTGGTCTACGTGGACCTTAAGTTCATTTTACTGGGTTTTCTTTTTAAGTTTGGGCTATTTTGTGGAAATCTAGCTCAGTGAAAGCTCATTTTGGTGCATGGGTGGTATTTTTGTAATTTGATGGTCATATTAGAAATCTCATGATTCCATCACCTCTTGAATGTTGATTTAGGGCCAGTTGAGTTATTTTTTCGCTTCTCAGGGTCGTTGTGTCATTTTGTAGTTATGGATGGAATTTGTGAAATTTTGGCTTATGATGTTAACTTGGTCAACATTCGTTAAAAACATCCTCTTATCCCAATTTTGTCTATGTTGTTAAGTATAGAATGTCATTTTGAGTATGCTTTCATAGATCATTTGCATAAATTGGACCCCAAACGTTTTTTGGGTTGGATTCCATGCTATCCTCATTGCAGATTTTTGTTGTCAAACAGTATGTGGTGCAGAGGGCTTTTCTTCTTCATGATCGCTGAGAGACCTTATGTGATCGTGCTTCTTTGTTCCAAATGCTCTTCACAATCGCGTCCTCTCTTTCACGTGATCATGATGAAGATGTCTCCCCTCTACTCTTTGTGATCGCACTCCCCAATCATGCGATCGCGATGCATTGCAAAGCATCTCATGGTGATCGCGACCTTTGCAACATGTGATTGCAATGAACAAAGGCCTAGTAGTATATAATCGTCTTCCTCAAAATTTAAGTTTATTTCACCCATTGTTTTCTCATTTTTACTCCATTCCAACATAAAGTTGGAGTTAGAACCTGACTAAGTTGAAGAAAAATCATCCCTCAAGTTCCCCGTTGATAAGTCTTTCTTCTTCATTTTTCTCCTTGGATATGAAGGTTGGTTTCTTTTTAATGGAAAAATATGGTTTCTTCCCTGTTCTCCCATAATTTTTAGTTAATTGTGGTTGATTCTGGTGCTCTAAATTAAGTTGTACACAGTGATCAAGTTTCTTCTTAATTTCGGTGCATAATTCATTTTTTTAGCCTTGATCATTCTGCAATATTTTGCACATTATATCATGCCTCTTCCAGGATATTTTTGGGGACTTTCTGGTGGTCTATTTGGGCTAAAAATTGAACCACGTGTTCCTTGAGACGAGCCCTTTACATTGGTAGTCCTTGTTAAATATTCCAGGTTGTGGGTCCTATGTCCCTATTTTAGGGCCCGTTTTCTGACCGGATTTGCTAATTGTAACAGGTCATATTCTTCATGTTTTATTCCTTGGAATCATAATTATATAGTTCAGTATGACTTCTGTTGTATTTAAAGCATTGGTCCTATGGTGCACATTTTGAGGACTTTCGACAGCGCCTAAGTAAGCTTGGTTTATTTACTTGCATTTTTTACTAGGCTATTATTTTGTGCTTATGATATGGCCAGTATTATGGGTTGGGTTTTTGGTGGATCAATGTATTTTAGTTGACTCATGATTACTTTATTGGTTTTTGGGGGCCTATAAAGGGGCATAAAGGGTTACGTGTTTTATGATTGGAGACTTGGTCTCATTGCATGGGGTTGTAGACCTTGGGAGACAATTCAAGTTATCGCAGAATAAGTGCGGTGAGATGAACACTTAGATGGTGGACTTAGGCCAATAATACACTCCGGTTGTTTCTATTTCTATTTTTATGAGCATTATGGTTGTTGTGTCATGATCAGGCATTGGTAGATTATTGGTTTTGCTAATGTGACTGGTGTTGATAGGATTAGACCCTATATTTAATTTAAAGGTGTGGTCCTTTGGGAAACATATTATGTACTTATTTGGCTTAGACCCTTCACCAGAGGGTGAGGCACGGTCCTCCGAGTCGTAAAGCCCCCCTGAGTATGATGTGTTGGGACGAAGACCCTTAGTTTGGAACTTTTTGGGACTTAGATCCTGCTCTCAAGTGTGAGGTGTGGTCCTCCGAGTTGTAGAGGCCCTGAGAAGGCACTTATTGAGAGGATGGTGTTGTTACTTATGATATTTCCCTATTTTACTTTCTTGCACCCCTGTCTATTACGTTCATATTATTTGTGCTCAACGGGCTTAAGAGGAGTCACTATGGGTTTTGTTGTGCTGCTTGTTCTTACAGGCGGGATGGGGAGCCTAGTAGGTTTTGCATGTTTACTTCCTGTCTCATACTTAGTTGTTCTTTACTATCCAATCCTCTATTTGTGATGTTTATATATATATATGGGTTTGGTTAGGTCTTGGCTCAGTTGGAGCACAGGTACGTCCAGTTACTTCAATTTTGTGTCTTTGGGTAGTGGTCACTCTCGTTCGTGTTTTCCATGTTTTAGATTACTATAGATCTATACTTACACTCTATTAATTATATTGCACTTCGGTATCTTATTTTTCTACATATCTATAAATTTTTCCGTTTTCCTACTATCGTTGGCCTGTTTGACTTCCTCGACTTTGTTGCTTGAAATTTATTTTAGCCCGATCGGCCTATAATGCTTATGGGGTACCTTATTTTGTACTCATGTTGCACTTTTGTACCATTTTTGTGGTGTAGATATAGATGATTATGCAGATTACAATGTGCTTTGTCGTCGAAGCCGATCGTGGTTTCCTTGATTTACAGCTTGCTTTATTTTGTCTATAACATGCCCTATATAGTCTCACTTTTGTAGGATTTTCTTTGTATATATTATCTTTTGGATATTCTGTATATTAGCTTCATGTGCCATTGACTCCAGGTTTAGGGATTTTTGTTGTACATGTTTTCTTCTGCTTTTGTTTTTACATATATATTCTTATGCTTTTCTTCTTTGTTGTACGATTCGAGTGTTGGAAGCCCATTGGACATAGCTCCAGGTTGTAGGGTTAGGCTTGTCTACTTGAGGTTTGTAAAAGCCATCATGACCTAAATTTTTGGGTCGTGACACCTTAGTACTTCTTTGTACCTTATTTTAAAAACAATATTTGTATAAAAAAAAGGCATTAGGGATAAATAAGCATAAGAAAAAACCATTTTCAAAACAAATACATAGAAACAATAAACATTTAACCATCAAATTTTCACCCAAAAACACACACAGTCAGCATGTGTACAAGCAAACTCATTTTGACTATTAAAGACAACTAACATTGAAAATAAAGAGTAAAACCAGGCAAGCCAATAAAATAAAATAACGACATATTTAACTCAAAAGTCTCATTACAAACAATATCAACAAGGAAATCTATATCAGGTTCAAATGCACAGCATCAAAACAACCTTCTAAGACCAATATACACTAGAGTCAAGCCAAAATCAGAACAAGCTACACTAACAAATCGATCTAACATTCCATGGTTCTTAAAAATATCTAAGAACCACATTGTGAACAAAATAACACCAATAAACACATTACAGGCAGCTAAGATAGTCACAAAGAAATTCGAGACATACGAAATATACATTTTAGGACTAGGAATAAAATCTAAGAGAGTTGGGATATCCTGAAATGGTTAAGCTTCAAAAGAAAAATACAAAACTAGCTCTCCAACCCTACAAGACCCCTTAGAGGAGTTGAAAGGAAGCCCTTGTAAGAGAAATACTCCAAAAGTTAAGGCTTCACTCTGATTTTACTTATCCAATTAAAACTTTTACATTTCATAACTTTACGGGCTCATGTCGTACTCATTTATTATTGGATTGAGTCAATATTTTGAACAATGCATTCCTTGATATAATCTCTTGCGTTGGTAATTTTTGTTATATTTTTTCCAGGATATGAGGCCCATGGGCCAAGTTTTAGCATGGAATTTAAACCATTTATTTATATAACAACATGAGTCTCTTTTTACTCCTTTTTATGTTCAGAAACATTTTGATAGTTCTGTTATGATTTAGCTTCTTCGAGGATTTTTGGCTTTTTGGCATGCTTTTCGATATTATCATTGATTCCCAGGTACGCTATGGTTTCCCTTATGCTATACTAAGAATATATGGAGTCTGATGAGACTAGCTATCATGTGGGGTTGGGTGTTAGGTATGGTGCCTCATTGTCCTTGTTATTTGTCTTTATCTCTTCATTTTATTTCCTGGTCTTTGTTAATGTTCAGTTATAGCATTACGAGTAGTTTTACGGGTGTTAAAGTGATTAGATTATCTCCCCCGTTGTCACTTGTTTTCCCCTAGTTGGCCTTGTATTATTGTTTGATACCATATGGATTATATGTAGTACCTAGTGCAGGTCACTAGACCTTATATAGCATTTATAGGGTAGCATTTCTGCTAATGTGGTTTCTTAATTATTACTTCATGTTAGATGATTCTTATGCCTACTGTAACTTTTTTTTTACCCTTTATGATATATAATATCCTTTTCTAGGTCCATTAGTTATTTATACATTGATTTCAAACTCTGTTAGCTCTGTGCTTATCAAATTTGAATTTGGATAGTTAACCCAAGTTGGGCTTCTTTCAGGCGGTATTAGTACCTTTTCCATGTTTTACTCTAGGCTATGGAACATAGTTCGACTTGGAGGGGAAATAACTTAATGTTTTAAGCATAGTAGCTATTTGTAGGATTTATCTTGTGGACTTAGTCAGATATAGTCTTCTTAAATGATTTGTGTAACATGAGCATGTATTGCTAATTGTAAAAAAAAACATGGGCTTCTCTACGTGTTACTAAAATATAAGATGGTTTTCATCAAATAAAAACTGGGAAATGAGTTTTAATATGATATTTACACCTTTCACAACTGCTTGATAGTATGGAGTTATTTTCTCACACTGGCTGATCCAATTTTCATAAATTATTACTGTGTTTATGAAAAGGTGCCTACTCGGCAGTTCATGAGTTTTCAATTGAGTCCTATGGAAATGTCTACATGCCAGGACTTTATTTTATTGGGATATACTGTATGGGATGATCCTAGGTTTTGGCATCCTTGCCCTGATTATTTGTCCCTAAGCTGTCTATTATGAGGTTTTTGTAGACGGGATGATTCTCTCCACGAGCCCTGCAATTCTGTGTCATATTGCATTGGATGATATGTGAAACTCAGGGAGGGTATAAAGGGTTAATAGTGGTATTCGGAGATTTCTACCGTGGGTCCCTCTTTGTCACAACCCAATTTCTTAGATCATGAGAGCACCAACTATACCCCTAGTAGGAGAACCAACCTTGTAGTCTGAAGAAGAGGACTACTATATCAAATGCGAAAAGCACAAGTTTAATAAATAGCATATAAATGAATAAAGTGGAAGTATAAAGAATCAAAAATAATTGTCTAAAACTCGATATCAGTATAATACGAACCAATAAGTACAAAACTAGGAATCAAAATTCTAAATACAAATGTATTTCCAAAAATACATGTAGATCAAAAGAAATATTGAAAAGAAGCAGGAGAAGCCAGATGCCAAGATCACCCCGAATCTCTAAAAATCAATGTAGTCTGAACGAAAAGCGATCTGTAATCAAGGTCAGCCACCTGTACTTAGATCTCTATACATACAAGTGTAGTACTACAAGCTGCCGAAGCAACCCGTACCAAGTAGGCTTCGAGGTCCCACTAGGCACATAGAAATAATAAAAGCAGTAAATAATGAAAGACAATAAATATGGTCACGGAAACAAATAGTACATCATGGAAGATAGCTACTCCAATACAATTCAAGTAACAAGTAGAACATGTATCGCTAGCTAATCACATAATAGGATTTAAGCCAATGATGGAAAACGTACTCGAAATCCATACAACAATATATGTGAATAATAATAACAATAAACAGGATTCAAAAGAAGACAGGTGGAGAACATAAATCGTATACCGGTAACCTCAAGTATAATGGAAATCTAATAAGAGAGTACCACGCACAATAAACCATATAAGAAGTAAGTCTCAGAAGTACACTACCGTAACTAACTAGTAAAGAAATAATATAATAAATAATTTAAACACAAAGCCAGGGTACACTGAAGAAGATAAGTGCAGAAAATTAAATACAAACACATGAAGTAACCGGTCCTGTGTATGTTTCTCCTCTGCTACCCGTAGGTCCAGAAGGAAGAATCCATGGAATGCTACCCTAAATATTCCTGATATCTCTCCTTTGTACTATACCCCCACTCTATGTTGACTAAAAGCCCATAGGCAAGGTCCGTGGAGGTACACTCACAACACACAATCTCTAATGTCATCATAACCTCACATCCTCAATCACAGAGCCTCAAGGATCTCAAAGTATGGCATCTCATGCCTCACATCAATAATCTCATCAAGTCGTATTCGGTATGTTATGGTATACAACGCTTCAGTATAATGGTATCACCAATATCCTCAATAGATAGAGTATCATCAAGTCTCTACAACCAGTGTGATAAGTGTCAAAAAGTTGTACTCATTGTCGTATAACAACGGACTCAAGTGCTAGCGACTGTACTCACTGTCGAACGGAGTTGGTCTCAAGTCCCAGCATTTATTAGTCAAATAATATTTTCCTGATGCCAAGATGTAGAGCCTGGGATAAAACAAGTAAAACTAGTATTATCGGGTGCTCGATACAACACCGACTCTAAAACTATGGATAAGTTATTACTTATATTATTATTAGAATGTTACAATTTATTGCTTATATTATTATTAGAATGTTATAATTTATTACCAGTCTCTAACCATCATGGCTCAATAATTTGATGGATATACTAGCCCAAACCTAAGCCCAACCTCTAGTGTCATGATTGTACAACATATCAACGAGAATATATATATGATCATGTAATAACAAGTACCTATGCCTTGCACAGGTATCACTAGACAACTCCTAAGTCACAAGCACCATATAAATATGGATGCCAAAATATATATCAATTTGGGGAATGTATGAAAGAACGATACAAGATCACTATCACCACCTAGCTACCCAACCCAATAGCCCAAAGATAGCCCCATGGATCCTACCTGTCATTTGATGACTAAGCATTGCAAGCTCGCAAATATTACTTGATAGATATTGAATGATCTCCAAATGCTTTGAAACATAGGTAAAAGTATTCCATATGTCAATATAAGTCTAATGGTATAATATATGCTAAGTTCTAGACTAGGACTAAAATTGAGCCTAAATTGGGCTTGCGAGGCCCACTTCTCAGAAGTAAAAATTAACGTCGCCAAAGGGTCCCCAATGTTACTAGGAACCCGTACTCCAAAAGTTAGAACAATTTGAGTAAAGGAAGACCCTTGAACATCTCGAAGAAATTGAGTATAAAAAGGGCCAAAGATTCAATCTTTATGAATTTATATGTTGAATTCAAAAAAAAAACCATTACTATGATGAATAATAAACCTATAGAGAAATGAATTACCATATAACTTTGGATATAATTTAAGTAATCAAGAAATCATCAGTAGTCAATTATGATAAATAAATGGTAAGAGAAAGTACCTGAAGTCTCAAAGAGCTATGGATACTGCTGTCGCATCTTACTCTCGATCTCCCAATTTGCTTCCTCGACCAGGCAGATCCTCCACTGCACTCTAACCACTGGAATCTACCTGGACCTCAACTTTCTAACATCCTTAGCCTAAATTTTCATAGTTTCTTCAACACAGGACAAATTTTCATCTAGCTGCACCGAATCCTCTCGAATGACATGAGATTCATCGAGAATATACCGCCGCAACATCTAAAGATAGAATACCGGATGAACAGTTGACACTATAGGAGGTAAGGCCAACCTTTAGGCAATATCACCAACTTTCTCCAAAATCTCATATGGCCCAATATACCTAGTACTAAGCTTGCCCCGCTTACGAAACCTCATCACACCGCGCATAAGAGATACCCACAAAAACACTCTATCACCATCTCCAAACTCTAAGGCACGAAGCCTACAATCAACATAGCTCTTCTTCCTACTCTATGTTGCCCTCAATATAGCTAGAATTAATCTAACCTGATCAAGAAAATCAGGCAACAAATCTGAAGATTGGACTCTAGCCTCAAAACCATCAAACCAACCAATAGATGACCTATATCTCCTACCATACAATGCCTCAAATGATGCCATCTTAATGCTGGAGTGATAAATATTATTGTAAGAAGACTATACCAATAGTAGGTTTTGATATAAAGCTCCACCAAAGTCTATCACACAAGCCCTTAACATATCCTTTAACACCTGATTAGTCTGCTCGGATTGACCGTTGGTCTGTGGATGAATGCAGTGCTCAAATGAACCTAGGTTCCCAACTGCTACTGAAAATACCTCTAAACTACAAAGTGGACTGGGTGCCTCTATAAAAAATGATAGATACACGAACACCATGCAATCTAACTACCTCGCGAATGTAGATTTAGTCCAAACACAGCATTATAAGAAGCTTGAGAAGGAATGAATTTCACTACTTAGTCAGCCTGTCAACAATGACCCATAGAGCATCAAAACCTCTGCTAGTCCTCGGCAACCCAGAAATGAAGTCCAAAGTCACCCACTCCTACTTCCAAGCCAGAATAGGGAGTTTTTACATCAAACCACCTGGTCATGGATGCTCATACTTACACTTAGACACATACTCAGCAGTATCCCT
This sequence comes from Withania somnifera, assembly GCA_039654485.1. NCBI lineage: Eukaryota > Viridiplantae > Streptophyta > Magnoliopsida > Solanales > Solanaceae > Withania > Withania somnifera. The sequence goes on along the minus strand of JBDJHY010416135.1, from coordinate 5,535 downwards.
CTTCATTCCACTCCACTGATATAATTGTCTCAAATCACGATACATCTTGGCTGCACCTAGATGAATAGAATACCTAGAGCTGTAAGCCTCGTGCAAGATCAATTGCACTAAGTCACCAACATGTGGTATACAAATGTGACCATAATACCGAAGCCTCCCAACTGAATCAATAGAAGCCCTACCGACCTCTCCAGCTAATACCTGATTACACTGAGCAACTAAACTCTCATCCTCAAACTACTGCTGTTGAATTTGATCTATCAAGGAAGATCTGGCCTCAACACATGCTCACAATCAGTTGGAATCTGACACATCAAGTCTAACCAACTGTCTAGCCAAAGATTGAACCTCTACCACCAATGGCCTCTTGGAAACTGACAAAGTTGATAGGATACCCATATTGTCCACTTTCTGGCTCAAGGCATCCGCCACAACATTTGGCTTGCCTGAATGATAGAGGATGGAAATGTCATAGTCTTTTAGTAGCTCAATCCACCTTCGCTGCCTGTAGTTTAACTCTTTCTGATTCATAATATAGTGAACACTACAATGTGTCAGTAAAGATCTCACACTGGGTACAGAAAAAATAATGCCTCACGATCTTAAGAGAAAATACTACTGCCGCTAACGCTAAGTCATAAGTTGGGTAGTTACACTCATGAACCTTCAACAGCCTTAAAGCATAAGCAATCACTCAACCTTGCTTTATTAAAACAGACCCTAAACCAACACCAGAAGCATCAAAATACATAGAGAATCCCTAACCCTCCACTGGTAAGGTCAACACTGGCGTTGAAGTCAACAAGTCCTTGAGCTTCGAAAAGCTCAACTTACAATCATCAAACCACTAAAAGGAAACATTCATCCTAGTCAATTTGGTCAAAGGCGCTGCAATCGACGAGAACACTTCAACAAAGGGTTGATAATATCTAGCCAAACTAACAAAACTTTGAATCTCAAAAATTAAAGTCAACATTAGCCAATCACGCACCGCCTGAATCTTTGCTGTCAACATTAATTCCATCCTTCGACACTACATGTCTAAAAATGTAACTGACTCCAACCAAAACTCACACTTTGAGAACTTAGCATAAAGCATGTGTTTTCTTAGTGTTTGGAGAATCAACCTCAAGTGCGGCTCATGATTGGACTTACTCCGCGAATACACCAGGAAGTCATGAAAAACAAAATCACAAATAAGTCCAAGTAGGGCTTAACCACCCTATGTATCAATTCCATAAAAGTTGTTGGAGCATTAGTCAGGCCAAAGGACATAACTAGAAATTCATAGTTACCGTAATGGGTCTTGAACGTTGTCTTAGGTATATCCTCTGTCCGAATCCACTACTGATGGTAACCGAATCTCAAATTAATTTTAGAGAACACTGCTACTCCCTGAAGCTGATCAAACAAGTTGACAATCCTTGACATATGATATATGCTCTTCACTGTAACTTTGTTCAGTTGTCAATAATCAATACGCATAATACCATCCTTTTTCTTTGAAAATGAACTGGAACACCCCAAGGTGACACACTGGAACGGACAAAGCTTTTATCTAATAAATCCTGAAGCTGAACCTTCAATTCTCTCCAATTTGCAGGAGCCATATAATATAGAGCAATAGAAATGAGCTTAGTTCCCGGCTCTATAACAATAGTAAAATTGATGTCCTGCTTTGGAGGTAGGTGTGGTAGCTCGGTTGAAAATACTCTGGGAACATAGATACAATAGGAACAAACTCAAGAGCTGGAGTGTCGTCCTGAATATCAAAAATATATGCTAAATATGTGAAACACCCTCTCCCTACTATCCTCCTAGCCTGAAGGCAAGAAATAATTCCTGTAGTGCGCAACTACTAGAACCCTACCACATAACCAGAGATAAACCATGTATTGCCAAGGTAACAATCTTGGAATAACAATTAAAAACCGTGTGGTGAGGGGAAAAATAATCCATACCCAAAATAATATCAAAATCAACCTTGTGTAACAACATTAAGTCAACCCAAGTGTCTAGTCCACTAATTGAAATCATACACTATCAGATCACCCAATCCACTACTAAAGAATCCCTTACGGGGGTATAAATACACATAGATATAGATAACGTATCATTGGGTAACCCCAAACTAGGTAAAAAATAGGACGACACATATGTGCAAGTAGACCAAGGGCCAAATAATATTGATGCAGGTATAGAACACACAGAAAGCAAACCTGAAATCATAGCATACTACGATGCAACCTCATGTTAAGAAGGAAAAATTTATAATTGGCAATCACCACCATAAAGACAACAAGCACGACAACCATCCCTACCATGCTGGCCACCAACATGATAACCACCATTTGCCCCACCTCAGGCCGGTGGAGGCACTGATCTCAAAGGTTATGCAGACTGAGGAGAAGGCTCAATAGTGCCCTTCTGAGGACAAGCTCTAGCATATTAGCCCACAATAACATACTCAAGATACGGTCTAAATAGTCCACTCTGTAGGGATCCTCTAGCAGAACCCATCTAACCGCCCTGTTGTGATGATCTAGATCTTCACAAATACCATGCAGGAGTAGGAGAAAAAACCTACAATGACGCCTGCGCTGGCTACTAGACTGGTCCTATGCTTGATGAAATTGACCACCACCCCCAGAATGGGACCCACTATAACATCCTTGATATCTTTGCCTCTTCTTGTTGTGCTGACGCGACTTATGATAGAGGGGTTCAATAGAATTAGCATGATCAACCAATGCCTTTAATGGATGTCCATCAGATACCAACAATGCTACCTTCTTGTGGTGCTTATCTCTCAACCCATATGTGAATCTGTGGACCCTCTCCGCCTATCTAGGAGTGAACTCAACACCATACACTGACAACTGATGAAATCAATCCTCATACTCAGCTACAGATATCGCTCCCTACTAAAGTTTCCTAAACTCCTCTCCTAGGCGCTCTCACTTAGCCCTATTCATGAATACCTCAAAGAACTCAGCCCGAGTTGGCTGGGGGTGAATCTACTGGTCTACAAACCACAAATTCTCTCCACCACTGTTTAGCTTCACCACACATCTAATATGCAATGAAAGCTACACCGTGGGTCTTCAACACTCCCATATTTGTCAACCTTTCTTCACACTAGACGATAAATTCATTGGCATTCTCCCTTGGAATTCCAGTAAATCTAAAGGGATTCAACCTGAAAAACCTAGTCAGGAGCTTCTACTCTGAGACTGTCATAGATTGTTGTTACTCAACAACAAGAGCAATGGCTGGCACTAGAAGAACCTGAGCAACTGTAGAAATCTCTCCTAGGACAACAGGTGGAACTGGATGTACGGTAGCAACTGCAGCTGTAGGCTGTGATAATGTTGAACGGCTGATTGTGTCCCCTCGGTAGGAGGACCTCTATAAGCGCTGAGTAGCTTCTATAATATTTTATGAATATCAGGAGAAGGCACTAAAATAGGTATCCAAACAAGTGTTGATATAGGCGCTATAGTTGGTGCTGCAACAGGTGTTGCAGGCACTGATGGAACCTCAAAAGTAACAGTTGGAGTAGGCACTTCTGCAGGTGCTCTAGTTGTTCTTCTTGCTACCGATGAACGTGCACGAGGCATCTGAAAAGAATAAGGACAGTGAGTGTGGCAATAAGTGAGAACTTTCAAGGAACCATCAAGGATGTACGTATGATATAGGATTCCAAGGAAAGAGTTATTTTCCTAAGTGTCACTATACCCTCCAAAAGATAAGCAACGGACGTCTATACCCCAATCTACAGTACTTTATAAGAAATTGGTTTTGTACACTGACCTGATGAACCTAGGGCTTTGATATAAATTTTTCATGACCTGATTTCTCAAATCATGAGGGCACCCACAATACCACAAGTAGGAGAACAACCTTTTTAGTCTGAAGCTAAAGCGAAGGACTACTATATCAAATGTGAAAAGCACAAGTTTAATAAAAAGCATTTAAATGAATAAAGAAAAAGTATACAGAACAAAAAATAACTTCAAAAAAACCCGAAATCAGTGTAATACGAAACACTAAGTACATAATAGGGAATTAAATTTTAATACAACTACATCTCTAAAAATACATCGAGATAAAGAAAATACTAAAGAGAAGTAGGAAAATCCGGATGCCAAGCTCACATTAAATCTCTAAAAATCAATGTATTCTACATGAACAACAATTT
>JBDJHY010416029.1:0-16500 GCA_039654485.1 Withania somnifera | reverse complement strand
GAGGATCCAACACGATATATGATCCAACACCACTTAGCCTAGGGAGAAGACTATCTAAGCATAAACTACTGTATGGCTTACTAATACACATGTAAGAATACCAATAATAAAGTGTGCCAAATGCTTGAACAAGGTAAGATACTTCTCACTAAACATACAAAAATGACATGGGATACAACAAGCGTCTGCCACAGCCTCAAGCCCACACTATAAACATAAATAAAGAAATTTTTGAATAGACAACTATAATGCTCAGAACTAGGTAAAGGCAACTTAAGTAAAGACAATACTACTCAAACTAGATACAGGAGACTAAGCTATCACAATTTAACCCTATCCCGACTAAGGATTCCCACACTAAGCTCACAGGCATAAGTAACAACTTGTTTAATAAGAATCTCCCATACTAAAACCAAAAATTGAGCTTAACTTCAAAACAAATCGTTCTAGGACATACAACCAAGGAATACTTTAACTAACCATAGCTTACCATATGAGTCACAAAATACCATTCAAACTAGCTAACATCGAAGAAGGGAATTGAAGCCTACCTATTTTTTAGACCAAAAGTCCCCCATGATTACGACCTAAGACAAGTTACTCTAAAGATAGACTAAGGATGTAGAGGCTAACCCTACAACTATCATGCAAGAAAAGAGGGAAGCCACTATCTAAACAAGGAGTTTATAGCACATTTCTACCCTAAGACCACTAAGCAAATGAATAAAATCAAAAGTTATTACGTAATGAATAACTAAGCCTAAAATCCACACTACATACTATCAATTTATTATCTTCGAATCCAATTCTAGACAAGTCTAAAAGAAAATAGACTGAAGCCTACTTGGTAGATGAAAACCAAGCTCACAAACGTCGTACAAGAACTTATCATCTCCATGAAACCTCTAAAATTAATCCAATAATCAAATTATCAAAAATAGAACAATGATATTCATATTACAATTCATTCTAAAATCTAGGTCAAAGTGAGATCATAGGCCCTGCTAACCAAATACTAAAATGAGACTTACCACGAGGTTCCCCACGACACCGAGAACACTTACTCAAAAGCTGAGTAGAAAAGGATCTCAATTTCATTGTAACATCAACCTAAGAAGAATAAGGAAATCAAGAATAATTTAAGAGAATTTAATGGAGTCGGGGTCAAAAATGTACAAAATTTGTAAAGATGGAAATCATCAAGAGTCAAGACTTACCATCACTCCTTGACAACTTTGTAGAAGAAATTCAAGTTCTTAAAGCTTAATTATGGAGAAAAGATTAGAATGATGGATGAAATTTTGAGAACTCAATTCCTTATACAGACACAACGATCGCTGAACCTATAGTCAAAATATCACATGGACAATGTCACCGGAGTACCATAGGTCCACAGGTGATGTCTAAGGCGAATAATCATGCTCTAAAAAGGGGAGACAAAATCCCCATAGGAGAACCTACTAGTCGAAAGGGCGAAGACCTGTTGGTTTAGTCCCTACGTAAAAGTGGACTCCCTTATGTAGTAGTGGCATCTCAGGTGCAAGCCAAGATTTTCATGGGCAGATACACAAGCAGCTAGAAGAAACAAAAAAAACATCATATAGAAAATCTGCAAATGATCCCTCAAAATAAGATCAAAACCCCACAAAAAACAAACTATATATGCTACCAACTTAGAAATGACACTTTGGACTTAATAGAATTGTTAAAATAACAACACGAGTTCATCTTATTGAAATGTTGACATTAGTTAACACTTCTTTAATATGGATAAAATGTACACTAGGTACGTAAAATGGGCAGGATGTCTTGATATCTAAACCAGAGGCCTAACAAACCCAAACTTGACATTCTAGAGTTTATGGAATCGTCAAATTTCAAATCTGACACTGATTATTGGAAGTTGACCAAAATTAAAATTTTAACTCAAAACTTACTTGTAGCCTCTATAATGGCATAAAATCACACAAGATACTCCAAGACACCAACTAGAGACCCATTTTGAAAAAAATCTACCTTCTAAAGCTAATACAACTATCAGAATTTGATTTCAACTGCGTCTTCTAGAAATGTTGAATTAAGTCAAGCATTTCCAAACTTAAAGCACTATTAGAAAGAAACTCACATAACTCTTAATAAACTTCATAGGAACTAAACCACCAATCCCAACAAGTCATAAATGACATGGGGTAGCTATAAGAAAGCCCAAAATAGGATAATACATGAAAAATGTGAAAAGGACCTAAAGGGTTATGACATCATCCACTACTGAAAAGACTTTCATCCGCTAAAGTCAATAAAGAGAGGGAAGGAAAAATATCAATAACCTTCGAAAGGCAAAGGTACTGGGCAATAATGATTACTTAGTCACCTAAATATCCCTTTGACTTGATGGTGCTTCAACGAAGATTCAACCACTAAAATCACTCTAAATCTCAACATCTTGATATGCAAGACTAAGATAGCCATAGGATCCTCTATAAAGTCAAATATATCCTTGAACTAAATCGAATCCCACTAGAACAGACAAAATATACTAGAAACATAACACCACAACATTGACACATGGTAAACCAAAATGGATACTAAAAGTATTAGAGCTAAGCGAATCCATACTCCACATCACCCACTTACTGCAAGATCTTATTTGCACCAATGTACTTGGGGATAAGCATGTACCTATTTCCAAACCTCATTATGCTCATCATGGGAAATACTCATAGAAATACCTAATAATTAACTCCTAACTTTAATGTCGAAAGCCTATAGTTAATGCAACTCTACTGCCTACTCTGTGTTTCCTTGAAGCCTATGCTAAATTATCTTAGCCTTATCTAATGGATCATGCATTGGATTACTACCCTGCAGCTTCCTTGGAGGCACTACACCCCATCCGAAGATATACATTATCTACCATATAATGCCTCAAAACAGCCATTTGGCCATTCAAGTAGTAGATACCATTATGAAAAAGCTATGTAATGATCAAGAACTAGTATTACGGTCCTTCAAAAATAAAAAACAACAAGCCCGACTCTCCCTAAACCATACAAATATAAGGTGAACTGTGTGTTAAAAGCTAAAATAAAAGAAATCTCCACAAATGTAAATAGACTATAATATATATCTCCTACTAACCACTAAAAACTCTAGGAAATCTGATTCACAATAAGAGAACAACTTGATTAACCAATAAATAATAACCAAAAGAACATGCTCTAAAATACAAATACAACACCTGATCCTCAAAGCCCCCTCATCTGATGCCTTGAATTGGTGCTACTAAACCTTCTCCAACATATGGCTAAGAATTAGGTGTCCAGAGCCAAGGACCACTCTGAAATTAAAAGAAACGCCAACCATCTACACAAACTTGAAGCAAGGTCTCTCAAACTGATGATATAATACAGACTATGACAGTCAGTGGACATATGTCATGACCCAAGTTCTCAGATCATAATGGCACCTACTAACCCGATAGTACAAAAACAAACCCTGTATCCCAGAGCTGTAATGAATGGATACCATAAAAAGTACGGTAAGGACAAATGCAATAAATAACATAAAAAAGTAAAGGAGATAAGAGAAGCAAAATAACATAACAGAATCAAAAACCTCCCCAGGACCTGGTATTAATATATACAGAGCTAACAAGGTACAAAGTACAAACGTACATGTCAATAAATACAAGGTCTATCTCTAAAGGTACAAAAGAAACAAAATACATAATTTTATGAGATGTAGGAGACATCTGGACATACTTCACACACCCTGTAGCTTAAAAAGAAAAAGCAACGTAAGGGAACGAATAATATCTAAGTCAGCGACGAGTGCTAGTAATCTGATCTGCACCTGGCGAACACAAGTCTAGTATAAGTATAAGTCACCAAAGAAACAACGTAATTATATAAGCTATGTCCCCAAAGTAAGTCCAAGGATCCTACCTGTCGTCCGGTGGATACCGCTGCAACAAATAGGGAACAACTCGTCTGATGTCAAATGCTCTCTAACAACCTCCAAACTAGTAAAACATGAATATACATGTCAAGGAAAAACTAACAGTATAGATTATACTAGTTGCCAAAAATTGGGCCTACAGGACCTGCTATCTAGATTCAAAAATAGACTTTACTGCAGAGTTTCTGGCATCACCGGGAACTTGTGCCTAAAAAATAAGCACAATCAAAGTAAGGAAAGGGCTCAAAATGCCCAAAGAAGAAGAGGAATAAGGTGAAAAACTTTATGCATTTATGATGAAGAAACAAAGGAATTACGTACTAAACAGAGATATAACATCAAAATACGGTGCAAGATAAGAGTCCAATGCACTATAACAGTCCACCACTAGCGGGAATTTAAAGTATTTATCAAGAAATTGCAAAGCTTAATCAAGGGACTTATTGGTGGGAAATTCACCATTGTTATGGAAATTCAAGGGAAGGAAAGCTTACAAAAACAAGGACAGAGTTGAAAACCTTGATGAATCAAAGCTGCCCAAGCTTAGTATGTAGATTATCAATAGAGTTTGATGTAGAGAGAGAGTTTAGAGTGAGGAATTTAGAGAAAAAATGGCTAAAAAAAATCAAAGTTGAAGGATTTTATAGACTTGGTCACTATTTAGCGCGATTGTGCTAATGAGGTGCGATTGAGCCAAATAGAGACCTAGAAAAGAAGTACAATGCGTTGGGTTGATGTGATCACTTTAAAAACATTTCCTAGGAATTGGCATTGTCAGCGCTATAGGAGCGCGGTTGCATTGAAGGGGGAACTTGGACAATGGCGTTGTCGGCACTATAGGAGCACAATCACGCTAAATGGCTCAGCTGGGACTTAGAGCTATCGGTACTGTAGGAGAATGAACATGCTAAATGTAAAGATAATGAATTAGCACTATTGGCGCTAGGATGGAGAGAAAATCCAACAGCTAAGAGGGACAACCTGGTGTTGTAGTGCACTGGTAAAACAACAACACTAGGAATATCGAACAGGATCTTCGGGCCCACCTGGAACATGATACATACAAATGAATAGTTCTACATACCCATAACAACTTTTTAGACTCAACAACGCATTCAGAATTGTGATAAGAGATCGTTTTGGAAAAATATTGACCAACTCAACACTTAAACTAAAATTTCATAAAATTCATCAAACCATTCAAAATCATACTAGGCACCTTGGGAGACGAACCAATACTCTACACAGCCGAAAGTCATTCCAAAGCTGATGGCATAGTCAGATTTCCATTCAAATGCTACAATCCTTGGATGTTGACCAAATTCAAACACCCAATAATTAACTAACTATTATCTAATCCAATGAGATAAAATCAAACCGGGAGATCCTAGACTACCTACACCAGAATTTATGGTTTGAGATGAACTGTTGAAATTAAATTCCGAGATTGTTTTGAAGGAATGTTGACTAAAGTCAATAAGTACCTAAGTCCAGGCTTCAAAATAGGCGAAGTGAGATAAATATCAACCGAAACACTAGGGAGTCAGACTACCAGTCCCAGCAGATCATAAATGACCTAGAGTAGCTACTGAAAAGCTTTAGAATTCAAGGTAACACATAAAACACAAAAACGACAGTAAGTGTCATTATAACATATCATAATGCATGACCAAGTAATTCCGAGAACTTCCAATTGCAAAAAACTACACTATAAATCCAAGTTACGGGTGGGCTAGTTGGACTAGTGACCCCTCAGCTTTTTTAAAGAATAAGCTATCCTAAGAACCTTAATGCATCAAAAACCCTAACACGATACTTAAAGTAAACTTACACACTAGTGATAAAGTCAATTAGGACTTAAGCCTCAAGGAACTCGCCTCACACTCGATAGACCACCAAAATGGGATAGCCACCCTAATTGGTCTAGTCACAAGTATTGTAATGAAAGAAACCCCTCAACAAACCACCTATGGTAACCTGCTACCCAATAAAACTGTGACCTTAATAGGACAAGTCATTCTAGTCCTAAACAATGCCGCAACCATTCCAAATTAACTATACATCCATTATGTCACTTTGATACATAAGAGTATGAATGGGTTGAGTGACGTAGCCCAACACTAACACCACTCAAGTAGAACACTAGAAAAGCTTGACCATAATAGAGGTCATGCCCTAATAGTCCATTGAAAGATATCAAAGTCTATTAGATGTCATATCCCAATAATGTCCACCCATTGGATTAATATCGTTGAGCCAGTCCTATAAGAAATCACATATAGGAGTAGCAACGTGCAACGACGCAAACAAAGGCGTTGGAAGACACCCAACCAAGAAGAAATATACACAGTAATGGATGAATATGCATATGTAATTCAAATACGAAACATGGTGATGTTAAAAGAGATCATAATTATGTTAGGTAGATATGGAGCTTCAACCTCTATCCTACCTGATGAAGCATATATATATATATCCATTTCTTCCTCTGAATGGAGTATCTTCTTGGACACTTAGTTGAACTAGCAAAAATCCACCTCTAGCACACTGCGGACCACCCTAAATAATTTATGGACAAACTCTAATTGATGGGAATGAAACACCAAGAGAGGTCCGTCTATACTACAATCCATGATGCACACATTAGGGATACTGCCTACTATAGTAACTAATCTCTCTACGATCATAACACCCTATATATTCCAAAGCTCGGCAATAGTGTCTTGTTGAACTCGATAGGACACCATGGCCTAGATACCTAGGATGCAAACCACAGGAGATGAACATTTACCCTAGATGCTTTGCCCAACATGCCTTGAATAACCAACCTTTAAAATCTACTTGGTTTTCTAAATGAGCCTACTACATTAAGAGTGACAATGATAGGTCCTTTTAGGATGACTCTTGTTTCTAGATGGAGGACCACTGAAATTGTCTTGATAGTTGAGCTTCTGATCACTTCCTCTATTTTCCATATTAAAAAATCCCTACATATTCCTTGCATGCTAAGAAACTGATTGAAAGTAGACACAACTACTACTCATTGCTCTAATACCAATTCGAGTGGGCAAATCAACCTTCTATTAAAACATCGAGAAGAAACCATATAACAATGCCTATCAAACTCATTAAACCTACCCCTATACCATAAAATAAACATAATGCCCTACTGTAGACCTCTCAACTTATCCCTATGACACAACCTACAATCCTACCAGAAAGAGAACCAATCCTATAACCTAGAGCCGTAAGAGATGGGATACTAAAGAAAGTATAACTAAGCACAATAATAATAAGCAGAGTAAAAAAGGGAAAAGATAAGATAAGGATGGCATGATATTGTAAATCAGTCAATAAAATCCCCAGGACTTGATATTAGCATATACATATCCATTGTAAAGTACAAAGTACAAGATGGAGATATGTACAATACAAGATCTGTCTCTAGGATACAAAAGGGATAAAATAAAAGGATGATAAGAAACCAACACTTCCGGATGTATGAAGCTCACCATGTATCTTTGAAGGTCAACTATCAGGCATGATCAGCATAATCAGCTGCAGGTGCTGGTACTTGATCTGTACCAGGAAGATTCAGAGTGTAATATGAGTACTATTCACAAAGCAAAAAGTACCCAATAGATAGTGAGGGCCCATCAGGAGCGTATCAAGTATAACTAATAGTAAATAATAAAAAGGTAAAGAAGATAGGTCGCATAATACATTAAACAACATAGGGAGCTAGCTAGATAGAAAGAAGCAAGGAAATTAATATTAATGCAAGTAACTCTTGCTAACTCACAGACCAGGAATTCAATTAAGGAGAGAAACAAACCTAGGATCCTTATAGCGGTACAATTATTATAAGGGATAACTAAGACAAGACAGATAGAAAATAAGACTATGGTGAAAGAGCGATGTACTACTAACCTCAAGAACATCGAAGAGTAGTATAAAAAATTATAATACATATAAATAAGCACACAATGTACAAATGACCAACAAGAAGAACTATAATTAATACTAGCAGTTATAAAGCATTAAAGGCAAATAAAATCCTTCCAAGCCCTAATAAGAATGAAAGAGTACAAGCAACACACTTATCCATCCGAGATCCCATATACTGCTGGAGAGTCCGTATAGAAAAAAATGAGATAAAGTAAATAGAAACACAATGATACAGTAGTTCCTATGTACGATCCTCCTCCAATACCTATAGACCTAGCAGGCAGGATCCCTGGAAGGGAAAAACCCCGTATATCCCTAATCTGACCTATACCCCTCCTCTAGTCACATACACCCTAAAGGTAGTGTCCATGGAGGTGTGCCAACCATCTACTAATACCTAGCATCTTAGTATAACTCTCATCTCTGTATCAGAGTTCCACAAGATAATAGTATCACCAAATCAGGGAGCCTAGGAAACTCCGTGCCACCATATCCTAATCTCTCAATAATTAGGATCTCAACTCAGTAAGCATGATATAATATAAAAGGCAATATTCACTGTCAAAGCTCAGCTGGACTCAAGTTCTAGTAGTATTGGTAAATGACAGTACCCAATGTCAGGGAATGAAATATAGACTAAAATAAATATAAGAAATGTAGTACCGAGTACCCGACAGATAGCCAGGTCTAAAAATGTAGGAAACCTCTTATGTTATTATTAGTTAACAAAAGCTCCCAATTATTCCACTATTAGTCCATTTAGATTTAAATACATGAAAGTCAACTTACAAGGCCATATAATCTTATGAAAATAGTGACAATAGACCCCCAGTCTCAATGAATAGATCTCAAGAATCTAAACCTCACGGCTCTCACACTGTATGAATGCAAATCACAAATAATACTACAACTATCCTACCAACCTACACATGCTCAACCTAAGCTTACATCTAGCAGCACACAATAACTAGCCCAAATCCAAGGGAAAAAAAAAATTCAAACCCATTCATCAGCGTCCTATATGTGTAGATTCACCCCACGACCATCAGAACTCCAATACTAGGTCAAAGCATCGTATTACATTGAACACCATCAGGAAGAAAGAGATGAAGTAGAAGAGAACAGACGGTAAAGGTTCATGGTATCAACCTAGTATTCCCAGTCCATGCATGCTATTTAGTGTAGTAATGCAAGTTATTATCCTCAATATAATCTAACATAGCCTACCGGTTATTTGAAAAAAACAATAGTTGTAGCGCATGGGAATCAACTCTAACATCAAACAACTATAAAAGGACTTGAAACTAGCAAAATAAGAATCTAGACATCATGATGAGGATAACAATATAAATTATAACAAAATTTGGACAAGGCCAATAATTGGGCCCGAAACAGGCCCATAGGACCTGCTAACCGAACCCTAAAATGAACATTGCCACGGAGTTCCCAACAACACTTGGAACTCATGCTCCAAAAATAAGTATAATTTGGGTATGGAATGGTCTCAAATATTCCCATTGAAGAAATGGTATAAGGCACAAAACTTTACAAAATTACACTAAAGAAATGGAGAGATTACGCACCTCAATAAAGGAGAGCATCAAGACTCGAAGTGGAATTATATCCCAAAACAACAAGACAATTAGAAATTGAGCTAAAACCAAGAAGTATTCAAGGTCCTCAATCAACGGAGGATAATCACCATAGTCATGGAATATTCAAAGTGAGGAATCTTACAGACTAACGACAGACATGCAAGAACCAATTCGAGGACTAACTTATCAAAGCTTAGAGGTGAGCTCCAGGTGAAATATGAGCTTAGAGTGAGCTTTTAGAGAGAAGATTCTAGGTAAATATGACTTAATATTTGAGGGGAGCAACATATATATATATATATATATATATATAGATTAGAAGGGTTGCACCTACAGACATATGGTCGCAGGAGCGACGTCGCTCTACCATAGATTAGATGTAGGGGCAAAGGGTCCCCAGCCTTCTTGCCTTTACAGGTGTAGACAACCCTCCATACGACAAAGGTCACAGAGGCAACAAAGGATTTTCAGGTGCAAAGTTTCCCCCTGGCCACCTTTTATCACAGATGTGAGCTAGACAATACAAGTGCAACATCACAATAATGAAAGGGACTTCATAAGTGCAATTGAACAAATTGAGGCTTTCACCAACAATTCCAACCAAGTTGGAATTGATCCAATGAAGGTTTGATATGAGTTTGCGGCTTGATTTATGTAAATGAATAGTGCATGCATACCCAAATAACATTCTAGACTTAATAACACAGTTAAAATCCTGATATAGAGTCGTCTTGGAGAAATGTCAACTAAGTTAACCTTATCATTAAAACACATAAAATTCACCAAATACCTCAATATCACACCAAGAACCTTGGATAGAAAACCAACACCCTCTTTAAAAAAATTCAAACTCGGCACTCTAGAGTTGATGGCACACTCGTATTTCCAATTCAATGCTCCGATCATTGAATGTTGACCCAATATAAATATTCAACTTTTAGCCCACTATTAACTCGTCAAATGAGATAAACTCACACTGAAAGCTCCTAGACCCGTACCGAGGGCCCAACTACATAAAGATCCTCTTTTTGGAGTGAAAAAAACTTCAGAATTTGATTCCAAAATCCTCTTAAAGGATGTTGACTAAAGTTAATAATTACTTAAGTCAGGCTATAAAAAAGGAAAATAATATAACTGCTGACCAAACCACCAAGGAGAAAAAACTACCAGTCATAATAGGTCATAAATAACTTAAGGTAGCTATCACAATTTTCTAGAATGCAAGAACACATGTAAAACACAAAAATGACCGCAAAGGTCATTACAATCTCCACTATTAAAAAGGACTTTTGTCCTTAAAATCCAAGAAAATAAAGAAAAAAAAGAGAGCGGGGGAGGGGGTGGGGGTACCTAAAGGCTTAAACAATTATGGATACTATGTTCGTATCTTACTCTCGACCTTCCAAGTAGCCTCCTTGACCAAACGGTTTATCTAATGAACCTTAATCATAGGTATCTCTCTGGACCTCAACCTCCTAACATCCTTGGAAAGAATCTCAAAAAATGATAGACTTCGTCCAACTGCACTGAATGCCAAATGGAGAACATGTGAATCATCTAAAATATAATACCATAGCATCAATACATAGAAGAACTATTGGGTAGGTGGAAACATAGGAGGAAAAGAGAACCGGTAGGTAGCATCACCAACTCTCTCCAGAATATCCAACAGCATGAATACCTAGGGATAAGCTTGCCCCGTCTGCAAAATCTCATAGCACCATGCATAGGAGATACCTACAGGAGACCCTATCACCAACCCTAAAATCTAAGGGACAAAGTCTATGATCCACGTATCTCTTCTTCCTACTCTACACTACCTGCAGTCTTTCCTTAATCATTTAAACTTGGTCAAGAGAATCACATAGAAGATCTGAACCCTAAACTCTAGCCTCAAAACCCTCAAACCACCCAATAGGTGACCTACACCGCCTACCATATAGTGCCTTAACTGATAGCTATTATTATATGTGAACTTTTATAAGGCCCTATACTGGTCCCACAAACCCCCTAAATCTAATACACAAGACCTTAACATGTCCTCCAAGACCTGAATAGTCTTCTTAGACTGATTATTAGTTTGTGATTGAAATAGTGTGAGAATTGAACCTCTATACCCATTTATTATTGAATAGTCCTCCAGAACTGGGAGGTAATAGAGTGCTTCAATTAGAGGTATTAAATACTAGAACCCCGTGCAACCAAACCACCTCCTGAAGGTATATCTGAGCCAACTGCTCTCTACTGTAGGATGAATAAACTAGGATGAAGTACATTGACTTAGTTAGCCTATACATGATAAACTAAAAAGATTAATGATCTCTTGAAGTACATGAAGAACCTGAAATGAATCCATAGTCACCCGCTCCCATTTCCACGTAGGAATAAGGAGGCTCTGCATCAAACTGCCTAGTCTCTAGTACTCAAGCTTAACCTGCTGATAGTTCAGACACCTAGAGATGCACTTTGAAACATCCCTTATCATCGCACTCTATAAATACAACTGACACAAGTCATGGTAGTCCTAGCTTTACCTGGGTGAATCAAATACCTGGAGCTATAAAACCACACAGAATCAATTAAACTAAATACCAACCCTTGGTATAAAACCCCAATCATCATACCTCAAAACCCGGTCGAAATCAATAAAATCTCTTCTGGACTCACCAGATAACACCTAATCATAGAGAAACTCAAATGCTAATCCTTGAACTGACACTACTAAATCAAGCAAGTAAAGAAGACCATGCCGCTACA
Organism: Withania somnifera; assembly: GCA_039654485.1. Taxonomy (NCBI): domain Eukaryota; kingdom Viridiplantae; phylum Streptophyta; class Magnoliopsida; order Solanales; family Solanaceae; genus Withania; species Withania somnifera. The sequence goes on along the minus strand of JBDJHY010416029.1, from coordinate 4,243 downwards.
CATGCCAAAATACTTCTGGATTCCCTCAAGTCCAATCTAACCAACCGGTTATGCAAATCCTTAATGTCTAAGGCGTCTCTCTAAAACCAAAAATGCTGCCAAGCTACCCATTTGCCATGACGAAATATATAGAATAGTGATAACAAAGTCATTTAGTAGCTCAATCCATATCCACTACCTCGAATTAAGCTCCCGCTAGCTCATAAAGTACTGAAGGATATGACGGTCAGTATATCTTATAAACGAAACCCCATATAGGTAATGCCTCTAGACCTAGGAGCAAAGACTACCGCAGTCAACTCCAAGTCACGTTTGGGTTAGTTGTGATCATGAACCTTTAGTTTCCTCAATGCATGTGTAATAACACAACCTTGATGCATCAGAACACTCCCCAAATCAACACCTGATGCATCATAATACATAAAAAGTTTTATCCTTCAAGAGGCAATTCTAAAATCTGTGTTGAAGTCAAAATGTTCTCAAGCCTCAAGAAATTTACCTTATACACCGCATACCAAGAAAAGGAACATACTTCCTAGTCGGTCTAGTTAATGGTGCTGGTATTGATGAAAACCCATCAACAAACCATTTACGGTGATACAACTTGAGTTTCGGGAGGACTCAATACATATTGTTAATGAAAACATGATAACGATAAAATGAAAAATTACCAAAAATAAACGATAGATTGAGAAATAGAAAAAGGGAAGTGAAGAATAAGAATAGTTAATTTGAATACTCGAATTAATGTAAGGGAGAGGAGAATGAAATTCATCGAATGAGAAACTCGATTAAATTCACAAGTGAGTATCTCGATGCAAAATTCATAGCAAGAAGTTCGAAATCAATAATGGATGAACACCATTCCTAATTTCCTATCCTAAACCTAAGAAGACTAGTACAATCTTTCACGATGGATTTGAATTCATCAAAAAAATGATAAAAAGTCCCCTAAATTTGAAAGACCTAGTATTTATACTATTAATCCTTTCATTATTTACACATGAGTCTAAAAGTAACTCCAAATTACAAATTAACCCTTAAGTTTGGCTTCTCTCCCAAAAGGCCCTTCATGTCTTCAAATATCACCCAAGCTATTTTCCAAACTCGAGATCCTCTTGATTGGTGCTCATGCATGCCATGTGGGGATCCATTTGGTGCTTTGAAATCAATTATGTCTTGGCTCTTCATGTTTAAACCTCGAAGTGTGTGCCTAAAATGATCGATGCTTTCCCAATCATTATTATCATTCTTTCTTAAAAGGATTCATCCTCGAATCCAAATCTGTAAAACATGGAGGAGAATGAGTATATGACCCCTTCAAAACTAAACAAAAGGGTAAGATCATTAAAAGGCTGATTATAATACCCATAGTGAGAATAATCCAATTTTAACATTCCAAAGTGCTCACTAGTATGGTATAGCCAAGTATCAATACGTTCAAAGAAGAACCAATATTAAAGAAAAATATGAGATACTTGGATACTCATGAGATGTGGACAAGAGGGTAGATAAAATGATCCAATGCATTTAGGGAACAAAACATGCAAGTACATATAAATTCCCCTTTTGAAGGAGCACACGCCTCCCCTTAAGTCAAGAAACAACTCATCTTTAAGGCTAAGTGCACTAGCAACAATAGTATCCCACAAGATCGCCTTAGTCCATGCACTAGCATCAATAAAGGATAGGGTCACTATCAAACCAACCCTGTGATAAAATGGGAAAGGTACCCAACATTCAAACTGAAGAACTATCCCAAGCCACTCATAGCAGTACCAATTAAGGATAATCACAAAACATCATATGAGTTCTAGAAGAAGGTTCAAGAGAATTAGAATTTACCTCCATAGCCCTTGAAAATGCAAGAGTAAGCATTAGCCATGAGTACATATCATCCTTAGGCAAATGAAGAGATAAATCAAAGAAATGAATAATGAAAAGTCACTTCTTGAATCACCGAATATTCCTATTTTCCATTATACCAGCCAAACCCATTCGAAATGTTAGAAATCAACAAAAGAAAAATTAAGTGGACCTGACCTATTGAATCATGACTATATACAAGATCTAACAAACCTCCCCCCCTCCCATAAAGAGTGGACAGTAGATATAAACAATAATAGAAAAACTTAATCAACCCTCATAAGCTAAAAGGTACAATGAAAACCTAACCTTTCCCTAGTAATCACATTAGGTAGACTAATAAAAAATATGATATGCAATGTAGTGGGGGTATTCATGCATGCTTTATTATTTTCACACACTTCAGTGCTCAAGGTTCACAATGGCAGGAGCCATAAAAGTATTAAACTGTATACATCAACCTCTCCTATGTACTACTCATATGGCACATGCAACCTAGATTAGCAGGATCTATAAAGGAATGGAACCATGTGTTGTAAAACCATAAATCATAAATAGACCAACCGGTCTATGCCCAACACCCATCAATGTAGCCATGAAAATAAAGGTACCTAAAGCCCACAATATATAATAAATATCAATGAAAATCATCTTACAAATCAAATCAGTAATAACAACAAGATCTCTTTTCCCAAAGTCCAATGTTAGTACAAACCGTGTGCTCGCCCTTCAAAGGACAAAATCAGTAGATACAATGGTATACTTTCTATTTTTAATGATAAAAATATGTAAAATTCTCTTTCAAGTTGTACCACAATGCATGAGAAATCATGTATGCATGAGGATGCTCAAACACAGGTATACACATCTACCAATACACCAACACTATAAGATCCAACATTACTTAGCCTAGGGAGAAAGTTATCAAACCATAAACTATCATATAGCTCACTAACACAGACACAAAAATACACAATAATAAATTATCCAAAATGCTGAATAGAGTAATATACTTCTCATTCATAGAGAACTGACCTGGGATCAAACAAGCACCTTCAACGTCCTTAGGCCTATAATATAGAAATAATGTAAAGGAATTTCTAAAAAAATAGTCATAATTCTCGAAACTAGGAAAAGGGAACTGAAATAAATAAAATACTACTCCTACTAGATACTAGAGACTCAGTCTAGCATAATTACACTCTACCTTGACTATGGATTCCATTATGAGCCCACAAGCTAAAAATAACACCAATTATAAAAAGAATAATCCATATTAAAACTCAAAAGTAATATCCAACATCAAAACACCTCACTCTAGACCTTTGAACTAAAGAAATACCATAGAATACTAGAGCCAATCATCAAATGTGTTAGAGCATGTACCATCCAAACTAGCTAGCATAAAAGATAGGAAATATAACATAAACGGTCATTGTCAAATATAGAAGACAACAAGGTTGGGGTCAAATCCCACAGGGAATATGGTCTATAATTAAAGTCTAATGATGATATTTGGCACAAAACATGGACCACCCCATCATAAAGTCACAACAGGACTACCACCTGCAATCTGCTGGGAACTCTGAACCCCAACATACGGGTGAACCTCAACTGAAATATAAGGTGCGGTCTAAATTACTGGTGATGACACCAGAACAGGTAGCGATAATGTTTGAGTGAAAAACAACACTGGATAAACTGAACTCCTTGAAAAGGTATCAGTAGCACCACCCGTTTATACACGATACAAAGTAGGATGAATACTACCCCACTGGAGGTAAGATCTTGCATAATGACCCTCGATGCCGCAATCAAAACACTACCCTGCTAGCTTACTCTTATTAGAACTATGACCAGCACCCGACTGTTCACTATGGATGGAAGATCCAACACCGCGACCACTCACTCCATAGGCCTCCCTTTACAATCCCTCCATAAACTTCGCGTGAGCAAACAACAGAGAAAATAGATGGCCTACCATTATCATTAGATCCACTGCTAGCAGAAGAGGCAAAATCAAACCATCCATAAATCTCTGTGCTCTATCTCCATCAGTAGGGAAAACTATGGTAGTATGCCCAACCATCTCATAAAAACGAACCTCATACTCAGTGATGGACATTTGACCCTAGTGGAGACGCCTAAACTCTCTCTGTCTCGGAGAATCATCACCCCTAATGGGAGGTACTTCCACTGGTGCTCTTCCCCTGACTACGTCTGAAATCTCACAAAATAATCTCTGCAGAACTGGCATGGATGAAAATCTAATCAGCGATGAAACTAATCCCAAGTATATTATATGCTGTAACAGAGTATTTGATAGCCGATGGTCTATGGACGGATCTGACCCTCTTATTGAATCCTGTCTCTAGCT
>JBDJHY010416028.1:0-28650 GCA_039654485.1 Withania somnifera | reverse complement strand
GCTTTGGCTACGGACTACGGGGTTTGGTTCTCCTACTGGTGGTATAGTAGGTGCCATCATGATTCGAGAAATCGGATAGTTAGTAGGCACTGATGACCTCAAGACTTATGACATAGAGAGGTCAAAAGAATTTTCTAGAATTAAGGCGAAAAGCAAGAATTTTGGCTAATTCTACTTTTAGAAAAGGGTTAGATGATCAGATGGGCATAGACTCAACAGACAAAGCCTATGGCCCTTCCATGTGAAGGGACTCTAGTAGATCTGGGCCACAGATCATACCCCCTAGTCACTCAGTAGACCATCCTCTTCCATCTATATTTGATTTTACCCCTGCAAACGTTGCATGCCTTGTTAAATGGGTGAGAGGAAATGAAACTCAACATGAGGTGTTATTAGTAGAATTTGAGTTTCTAATTGATCAAAAAATCAAGGAATCTTTAGAGCTGTATGAAATAATACAGTCCTCGATCGATAATATAAAGGAGCGCATGAATGATAGCCTCTGACTAATGCGCCCATATGAATGGGACAGGTTTCAGATGGAGTTGGAGAAGCTATAGGTCGATGTTACAACACTGCAGTAGGTCCACCATCCAATGGCTCCAACACTAGTGGTTCCTCTTAAGTCTAACGATGAGGAACATATATTTAGTTTCAATGAGATGTACTAGAAGGGAAAAGCTGTGATAGAGGGGATTTATAAGCTAAAAGACTCTAGGAAGAAGAAAAAAAAGAGGAAGAGGAGTATCCAGCATGAGAAAGAGGACTTGGAAGAGGCGTTGAGTGTGTCTAAGGAGAGTTTTGTGCTCTATGAGGATAGAAGGAGAGAACAAGTTGTAGATACTTCTGATAGAAAAATGCCGGCAGAATTCAAGCATATCAGCGGGGCACCTACTACTAATGAGGAGCAGCAAGTGGTAGCAAGCAAAACTACCAAACAACTATCTTCGGTTGTTCCCGAGGAGAGGATACGACATAGGACGTGATTTTTGTACACATCCCTTTCCTATATTTTTGTACTTTATATGTCTTGCATTGGGGAAAATGCATCGTTCTTGTGTAGTAGGGGGTGTACCTTGTATTTGTTTTATGTGTCAGAGTGTTTTTGCTGCCAGAATCTTTTCCCTCAGGCATGTTACCTAGGAGAACTGAATGTTAGATTTATTCTGATGTATTTTTTTATTTTTATTAGTTTATTTTGATGTATTTCATTAAACATTGATACTCATGTATATAAAAAAATTCAGTATCAAGATATTTGTTGGCTTCGATTAAATGTTTAGTGTTTTCATTCTAAGCTGTACAATAATGGTGTGATTGATTGTATTTGTATTCCCTGAACCATTTGCTTAACAAGTTTATATTGAGATGAATGTCTACTTGCAAGTGTGGGACAGTAATTTAGTATAATCTTTTTGTGTATATAATATCTAGAACTTTCCCGGTTCAAATTCTAACTATGTAGGTTGTAGGCTACTATGAAAATGATCCTAGGCCTTCTTTGATAAGTCACTAAAGCCTCAAAAGAGTCACAAATAAGTGTTGAGTTTCCAAGTTGAACCCTTTAACATCTTTTTGAAACCAACCATTAAATTACCCTCAAGAAAAAGAAGAATAACAATAAGAAATGGTTATTGTAGCCCTGAGTCTCTATGGATATTGAGCACCTAGATTTAGGCATTGTAACCGAGATCTAGGGTGGCTGTGTAGAAAATACGATAAAATAATACGTGGTAATCATTTTTTCTTGGCCCTGGTCCAGTAGTGAGTAATGTGTCTTCAATGTAAGTTTGAACTTAGGTTGAAGGTGGCTACCATGAAGCCTTCTCATACAAAGGAAAAGAAAAGAAAAGAAAAGAAAAAGACACATACATCAATACACGTAACATTATGTGTAAAGAGTATATGAAAAAAGAGCGGAGGAGTTCAAGTTGCATAATAAAGGGGCTTGAGGCCAAGTACTAAGAAGAGAAGATTGTAATAAGGCTAATGATGAAATAGAAAAATGGGCGTAAAGGAATAAAATGAGTCAGTCACTAAGTTCCCAAATCATGCCCTACCAGCACTCAAACCGTCATTATAATCCAAATAAAGTCCTGACATAATTTAGATCAACCTGCTAAAAACTGAGTCGTAATTGATAAGGGCAAGCCTATGGCTATTGTGTACATAATTAGATTTCTTTCTGATTAAGATGATACTTTCCCACTCCTAATGTAAATAAATCTATGTGTGTGGGACTTCTTTGTAGTGAGAGAAAGTTGATATGTTGGTAAGTATTGAATAAGTTAATGCAATAGTTCTAGCAGACACAAGCCTTGTGAAAGGTCTTTCAGTGTTTCACTAAAAAAAGTTGTAGTGTGTAAATAGATACAGTTAGCCAATGTGATATGATGCCCACTAATTAATTGTAATGAATTGAGTTGTGTACTAGGGGTGTTTAAGTATTTAATGTGTACGGTTTTTATTATTGCTCGAGTACAAGCAAGTGTTTTAGGTTGAGGCCGGTGACGTGATGGTATTTTACCCAAGAAATAATCCATGTTCTTGAGTATCAATAGTGTGTTTTAATGTGTTCTATGAGTATTTGTAGGGTTAAGTTGATATTTGGAAGTTTGGAGAAATTACATAGAAAAAGGGAAAGATTGCAAGACTTTTGGACGTTTCATCTGTCACTTATGACTCATCTAAGTCCATCACCCAAAAGGAAAAGTAGTGGATAAGAAGGCCTAGTCAGACTGTGTATTGGGCAATTCGGCCAATAGATATAACAATAGATAAGTCAAAAGACCAAACATCTCAAGATGTTTCGTCTGAGACAATACGGTTCAGCCAAAGTCTTTTGCTGATTAGAATTTAACTTTATAGTGGAGGTGAAAGATGGTAAACCAGAAGAGTCATCCAGTATTTCTTCCAACACTGAGCGAAGACCTAATCCAATTTTATTATATTGTACTTACACCCACACTTTATAAATGCTAGAATTAGGTTAGTTTGAGATATATTATTAGAGAATTTTGACTTAAGGGTTTTCATACGTATTTTCTCTCTGTAAACACAATTATAGAGATTCAAGATCATTGATCATTACTTTACATTAATTGGAAGATTATTTCTGTGATATGATACTTATTGATTTATCATTTTATTGGTGTAATTTAATGTCAATGAGTGACTAAACCCACACCTCTAGTTTATGGGATCCATGGGTAAAACTTCATTAGTGTTGTAACTCGAATATAGTTGTTGCATCTACCCTAGTGTCTGAACATATTCTCTATGTAATAAATGATTTTTTGTAGTTTCAAACACTACTATATGCCTAGGTTTAACTAGAACTAACCCTGTGATTAAAAATGGTAGTTGAGATTATGCTAAGAAATTTGGGCGTTAGCCCTCGTCTAATGGTTTCTACTGTAGCAAGAGTCATCAGCTTGAGTTATCATTATAAAAGAAACACACTTTATCATAGCCCTAACCTAGTGTAAAAGGTTTAAAAAACTTAAATGAATAGTGTTGGCTTTATACGTAACTCTACACTTAGGAAAGATTGCACAACCGTATAGATTACAATCAAAAGGTGTAATGACCTGTTTGGTCATTCCCTTACTTTCTGTATTTTTTCTATTCTTAGAGCTTTTTGGTAGTCTCCCTAAGTCATTTATGACTTGCTGGGACGGGTAGCTCGGTTCCCTGGCGAGTTGGCCATTATCTCAATTTCCCTATTTTGAAGTTTCAGTTTTGAAATAGTGGGACTCAAGAGTGAAATTATAGTAAACACGCTCAAAATTGAAATTCAATAATTTTGTTAGCTCTGAAGTACCGACTTTGTCTAGGTGGACCTTAATTTTGTGTCTCGAGCTTTACGTTCTACGTTTGGGTTATTTTGTGGAAATTCAATAAAAACAAAGCTCAATATAGAGCCTGGGTGGTCTTTTGGTGATCAGAGTGTTGAATCAAAATTTAGATGATTCCATCAGCTCCATAATGTCGATATTGGGATAGTTGAGTCATTGGTTCACTTCTCGAGGTATCCGGGCTCATTTTGAGTTGGTTTGTGAAAAGTCCAAAAATTTACTCCTTTTGATCCTTTTGAGTTTCGAGTCTATTTCTCTTAAACAGTCTTGGTTGTTCATTTCATTAATTTTGTTGAGTCTGTAGTGTGTTTTCTACCCAAAACGAACTCTTGGTTTTCTAGAATTAGACTAGGGAAGCTTGTTTTAGGCCCCTTGAAGAGTTCATGTTTTGCTGTAGGTTGTAGATTTACCCAATGACCCTTGGGCATCCCCAATGCCATCTCTCCCATTCCTAAGGTTTCTCCCTGGTGAGGCCTCTCATGAGCCTCATCTCTCCCTGGCGAGGTCGCCCTAATGGCCAAAAGGGGCGCCCTAGCGGCCAAAACAGCCGATATAAAGGGGATCATCCCTTTTATTTTTTAGCCGTTGGTTTCTTCAACTATTGTCATAGACAAGCCTTGGGAGATGGGTTTTGATCTTAGGGGAGTGGTGGGGAGTTGCGTGCGAGATAGTGTGAGTTTGTGGAGCAAGTTTTCCTGGGTATTTCTCGTTTTCTTGCCTCTTTTAGCTTATGTAAAATGTTTGAGTTTTATTACTTCAAACCTTTTTTTCTCCCTTGATTCCTTATCACCTTAAACTTGATTTTGGACTATGAGTCCCCGGGACTGAGGGCTTCACATTGGTATTTTTAGTTTAATTGTTTGGGATGTGGGGCTCGCTTTTGACCTGGTTGCTAATTTAATATAGGTCTCATTTTTCATATTTTGATCCTTGGGTTAGTAATTGTATAGTTTTGGGTGATTCAGCTATGTTAGTGCTTTAGGCCTATGGAGCGCACATTTTAAGGATTTTCGCCGGTGCCCAGGTAGGCTAGGTTTAATTATGTGCATTGTAGATTGGGCTATTAGTTTGTACTTGTTATATGGCTAGTAGTGTGGGTTGGGCTTTAGGTTGATCATCGTATTTATTTTAGCTAATATACTTATTAGATTCCAGGGGCCGGCGAGAGGGCATAGAGGGTGAAGGGTTGTATGTCCGGGTCCTGGCCTCACCGCATGGGGGGCACAGGCCTTGGGGACTATTTTTGTTATCGCACGACGAGTATGCTTAGAAGAGTTCTTAGTTGGTGGCCTTTGTCCCATCCTAGACTCCGGTTACCTTTTGCTTTCATTATTATTAGTATCGTTGTTTCTATATTGTGTTGAGGCACCTATATATTATTGTTTGTACTAAGTTTTGCACTGATGGGGAATAGACCCTACATTTGATTAGAGGTATGGTCCTCGGGGGAGTGGTCCTTGAGTTTAGAACTAATGGGGCGTGGATCCTACATTTGATTAGGGCGTGATCCCTGAGTTTTGCACTGATGGGGAATAGACCCTACATTGATTAGAGGCACGGTCCTCTGGGGCATGGACCTTGAGTTTTGTACTGTTTGGGAGAGGCCTCGAGATTTGAACTTATTAAGAGGATGGTGCTAGAACTACATAATACCGCTCTATTTTACTTCCTGCACCCCCTGCACCCCCTGTATTACCTTTGTATTATTTGTTCTCACCGGTCTTAAGGGGGAAGTCACGGTGGGTTTTGTTGTACTGTTTGCACCTACCGCTGGTATGGGACGCCAAGTAGGTTTTGTATGTTTACTTTCTGTTCCTTACTTAGATGTATCTTACTGTTCGATCCTTTATTCGTAGTGCATGCATATATATCCTTATGGTTAGTTGGGTCTTGACTTAGCTGGAGCATAAGTATATTTCCTTACTTTGATTTTACGTTTTCGGTTACTGGTCACTCCGGATCATGTTCACCATATTTTAGTTCCTGTAGATCTGTACTTACACTTTTGGTATCTTACCTTTCTGCATATTTATTAGTTTTACCACTTTTCTACAATTGTTGACCTATTTTACTTCCTCGCCTTTATTACTTGCATTTTATTTTAGCCCAGTTAGCCGATGATGCCTACTACATACCTTGTTTAGTACTCATGCTGCACTTCTATGCCATTTTCATGGTGCAAATACCGATAAGGGTTATCAGAGACGTCATGATCATGCAGAGCTGATACAACTAGTTGCGGAAACTATAGTGAGCTTTGCCATCCGAGACGTTTGTAGTTTCCTTGATGACAATCTGCTTTTTTCTGTCTATGGCATGCCCTGTGTTGTATATTACTTTTTTAGGAGTCGCTTTGTATTTATATCCTTTATATACTATGTATAGTAGCTCTACATGCCATTGACACAAGTTTTTGGGATTTGGGTTATGTATGTATTTCATTTTCTTCCGATCTTTTATTTTTATGCTTATCTTTTTCCGCTTTGTTGGATGATTTGAGTGTTTATAGCCCATTACGTATAGCTCCAGGATGTAGGGTTAGGCTTGTCTATAGGAGTGTTGTAGATGCCATCATGGCCTGAATTTTATGTCATGACAGAGTGGTAGCAGATCTAAGTTCACCGCTCTCTCTCGGATTGGAGCAGTACCTAGTAGAGTCCTGTGGATCGGTGCGTAGTCTTCCGCATTTGATCTTTGGGAGGCTACGGGGTACCTTAGAAAATAGTGTCCTTTTTGAAATCCTATTGTGGATTATTATCCGTACTTCTTCTTGAACTTACCTTGGCTTCATTCCTTCACAGATGGTCCGTACCAAAGGATCTTCAGTGGATCGGGACCCTCCGCCAGTCAGTCAGGAGGGGGTATGGGAGGATGCTCCACCAGTCCCTACTGTCCCAGTTATTTCACAACCACAGGCACTCCCCGTGCCACTTCCACAACCTGTTCAACCACCACCTGCCGTGTTCAGAGACCTATTGTGGAAGATTCTCCATATGTTAGATAGTGCAGTAGCAGACATGCCATAGTCATCTGCTCAGGGAGCGGCGCAGGGTGCACCGCCTTTGCCAGCTTTTGCAGCTCCAGCACCACCATCAGCAGTACCATCGGTTATATCATTCAAAACTACTGCTACCACTTCTACGCCAATACTCTCTCCCACCTTATCCACATTTGAGATGCGAAAGTTGTTGGACCATTTTCTACAGATTTCCCCCGCCAGGTTTTTGGGAAAATAGGGGGAGGATCCTCACTAGTTTGTTACTTTCTATGAGGAGCGCGTACAGACATTAGAGCTTCTGGATTCACACAAGGTAGACTTCACCTCCTATCTACTTAAGGGATCTGCCAGTCAGTGGTGGTGAGTGTTTTGAGATCGTTGACCGCCAGGGTAACCTCCACCTACCTGGGGATAATTCAGAGAGGAATTTCTAGCTTAGTATGTGCCTACAAGCATCCGTGAGGCATTGCAGGTGTAGTTTAAGGGGTTGAGATAGGGTTCTATAATAGTGTTAGAGTATGAGGCATGGTTCATTGATTTGTCCAGACACGCCGGGGACTTGATATCTACTGAGGAGCGGATTCGCCGCTTTGCTCATGGATTGAGGCCTGACTTGCAGGGCCATGTTGAATTACTTCTGGTGCTACAGAAGTTATTCCTAGATGTTTCTGACCATGCTCGCTATATAGAGATTTTGACTCACTATGCCCAAGGGGGTAGCGAGAAGAAGTAGCGTCATTAGTGTGGGTTTTCAGGATCCAGGTCAGAAGGTGGTGATTTTGACTTGAGGTCCTAGCCGAGTAGACACTACCAAGCCTCTGGTATTGGGGCGAGTAGCTAGCTCATCAGGGGCCTAATTTCTCGTTTGTGGGGCCATGCCGAGGGATCCCATGGTCAAGTTAGGATTGGGGAATTTTATATGATTTTAGGGAGTGATGACGTTATGCTCGACATTATCCCAGGATCCCAGAGATCGTTCTACTGAAGGGTATTTTAAGTGCGGATTTCGACGCCATTATACGTGAGATTTCCCCCAGCGTAGGGCCTCTCAGGCTGAAACGTTACCTGTTCGGCTATTGTAGGCAGTACTATCAGTTAGAGGTAGGCCACCAGCCATTTCAGGAGCTACAGGAGGAGGCCGGGTGGACAGAGATAGAGGCAGGGATTTGGGTGCACAGCAGAGTGGGGGACATCGCTAGTTTTACGATATTTTTGACAAGGCTGAGGGAGAGGACTACGATGCGATTGTCACCCATACGTCGACTGCCCTTGGGTTTTCTGTATTGACATTATTTGATCTGGGTTCCACACTATCCTACATATTTATTTAATTATTTTTCTTTTGCAATTGGGTGTTTTTTGTATGCAGTTGGTTGTACCTTTGAATGTATTTACCTGGTGGGTGTGACCCTAGTGGTGATTGGGTATATAGGCTGTAGCTGGTGGATGTTGTGGGTTCATGACACGTGGGTTGACTTGATAGGTTTTGATGTGATTTTGGGCATGGATTGGTTGTCAACCTAACATGCGGTCCTAGATTGTTATACCAAGATCGTGACCTTATTTATGCCTAGAGTTCCCTATGTAGTATGGCATGGTCCTACTAGTCGTTCGTCAGTTTGGGTCTTTTCTTATTATTGAGCCCAAAGACTTGTTGCTCGAGGTTTTTATGCTTATTTGGCTCACATTAGAGATGTCAGTGATGAATCCCTTTCGCCTGAGACTGTGTTGGTTGTTAGCGAGTTTGTTGATGTTTTCCCTACTAATTTGCCTGGCCTTCCACCAGGGTGGGATATAGACTTTGCTATCGAGTTTGAGCTAGGAACGAGACCCATTTCTATTCCTTTGTATTGTATGACACCGATTAAGCTTCGTGAATTGAGTTTTCAGTTGTAGGATTTTCTTGGCAGGGGTTTTATCTATCCTAGTGGATCGCCGTGGGGTGAGAGGCACTTGAGAGTTATGTTGCAGACTTTGAGGACTGAAAGACTCTATGCTAAGTTAATAAACTGTGAATTTTTGCTAGATTTCGTCTCCTTTCTGGGGCATGTGGCATCAGGTGTCAGTGTCAGTGTTGATCCGACATCCCCGTATATTACCTTTTTATTGTTTGTGCTCAGCGGTTTAAGGGGGAAGTCATGGTGGGTTTTGTTGTACTGTTTGTACCTACCGGTGGTATAGGACACTAGGTAGTTTTGTGTGTTTACTTTCTATTTCTTACATAGCTGTATCCTACTGTTCGATCCTTTATTCATAGTGCATACATATATATCCTTATGATTAGTTGGGTCTTGGCATAGGTGGAGCATAGGTACGTTTTCTTAATTTGATATAGGGTTTTTGATTACTGGTCACTCAGGATTGTGTTCACCATGTTTTAGTTCCTATAGATCTATACTTACACTTCTGGTATCTTACCTTCTGCAAATCTATTAGTTTTACCGCTTTCCTACTATTGTTGACCTATTTTACTTCCTCGCCTTTATTACTTGCATTTTATTTTAGCCCATTTGACTGATGATGCCTAATAGGTACCTTGTTTGGTACTCATGCTACACTTATGTACCATTTTCATGGTGCAAATACTGGTAGGGGTTATTAGAGACGTTGTGATTGTGAGGACTAGATACAACAGGTTGCAGAGATTATGGTGAGCTTTACCATTTGAGACGTTCGTAGTTTCCTTGATGACAGTTTTCTTTATTCTGCCTATGGCAGGCCCTGTGTTGTATTAATTTTTTAGGAGTTGCTTTTTATTTCTATTTTTTGAATACTTTGTATAGTAGCTCCACATGCCATTGACAACGGGTTTTGGGATTTGGGTTGTGTATGTATTTCTTCTGCTTTCGTCTTTTATGTTTTTGCTTAAGTTTTTTCTTTTTGTTAGATGATTCAAGTGTTTATTGCCTATTGTACATAGCTCTGGGATATAGGGTTAGGCTTCTCTACATGAGGGTTGTAGATGCCATCATACCTAAGTTTTGGGTTGTGACAGAAGGTTTGTTGAACCTGGTGAACATAAACCTGGATTGTCTAAGCATTTGGATTCTTCTACAAATCACAAGTAATTACAACAAGTACTTTCATATACACCCCCCTTTTACTTTATGTTTGTTCCTAGAAATAAACCCTAATTGACTAAATACTATTACTGGGTATAAATCCAATACCATATTACCTGTGGGATTGACCCCAACCTAGTTTGGTTCTATATTTGACCAGCGATTGCTTATACTTCAGTTGGAGGTGTAATTTGAGCATTATCAATCAACAAGTTGTAACTTTTGTCCAGATTTTTAAAAAGTTTAGAAAGGTCCATTGGGTAGACCATAAAAGATATTATTGGTACCGCCCAGGTAATTGCTTGCATTATATAAAGTTGGAGGCTGATAGTGTTCCTAGCAGGGAGCATCAAAGAAGACCGAACCAACCTATGTAAGAAGCTGTCAAGAAAGAAATCATCAAGTGGTTGGATACTGGAGTTTTCTACCCAATTACTAAGAGCAGATGGGTGAGTCCGATACAATGTGTACCGAAAAGGGGGGGGGGCATGACTGTGGTGCTAAATTAAAAAAATGAGTTAACCCCCCTAAGGTCAGTAACGTGTTGGAGAATATGTATGGATTACAGGAAGTTGAATGCTTCTATGCTAAAAGACCACTTTCCAATGCCGTTTATGGATCAAATGCTTGATTGCCTTGTTGTACGGGGTTAATATTATTTTTTAAATGGTTTTTCTGGATATAACCAAATTTCCATAGCCCCAGAGGTAGGTACAAGACCATATTTACGTGCCGTTATGGTACACTTACTTTCAAACGAAAGACTTTGGATTGTGTAATGCTCCATCCACGTTCCAAAGGTTCATGATCTCTATTCTCTGACATGGTAAAATACTCTCTTGAGGTCTTCATGGGTGACTTTTTTGTTGTACGAGGCACATTTAAAAACAACCTAGATAATTTGAGTAATGCAATACAATGATGTATTGAAGTCAACCTAGCTCTTAACCAGGAGAAATGCCATTTTATGGTGAGAGAAGGGATTATCTTGGGTCACAAAGTCTCGAAAAGGGCATTAAGGTAGATAAATCAAAGGTGGAGGTGATTGAGAAGATACCACCCCTGAGTTTGGTTAGAGGTGTGAGAAGTTTCCTGGGCCATTCTGGTTTCTACAAAATATTTATCAGGGTTTTTTCAAGAATTGCCAACCCGATGTTTAAACTTCCTGAAAAAAGAAGTAAATTTTTATTTGATGATGCTTGGATCAAATAGAATCTGATCACAGCACCAGTTATCGTTGGCCTGAATTGAGTGAATCCATTTAAGCAGATGTGTTGTGGCGCATGGTGTAGTGCTTGTACAGAAAAGAGATAAGATTTTTAATCTATATATTACACCAGTAAAGCACTAAACGAGGCACAAAAGAACTACACTATTTCTGAGTAAGATCTGCTTTTCGTGGTTTATGCTTTTGAGAAGTTCAAATCCTGGAACTAAAGTGGTGGTGCATACTGACCATGCCTCCTTGAGATATCTCATGGAGAAAAGGGATGCAAAAAAAGACTAATTCATTGGATATTTATGCTACAGGAATTTGATTTTAAGGTAAAATATCAGAAATGACGTGAAAACCAAGTGACTGATCACCTTTCAAGATTAGAAGCATATGGAAAAGAGAGAGTTGACATAGAAATTAAGGATGCATTCCTTGAAGAAAGAGTAATGTCGATTAAGGCAGATATGATCCATGATATGCTGACTTTGCAACTTTGTGGCCAGCAACATCATGCCTAAAGGTATATGTCCTTATGAAAGAAGAAAATTCCTCCATGATGCCAGAAGATACTTTTGGGATGAGTATTTCTTCTTTAGGCTCTGTGTAGACAATATGATACGTAGATGTGTGCCAGAGGTTGATATGTGGGGTATTCTTGAGGCATGACATTCATCCCCGATCGGAGGGCATCATGGTGGTTCTAGGACTGCTCAGAAGGTATTATAGTATGGATACTTTTGTCCTACCCTGTACTGCGATGCATACGAATTTTGTAAAGCATGCAAAATCTGTAAATGCAAGGAGCTATTTCATATAAGCACGAACTTTGAATGACTTCAATCATGGAAGTGGAGCTTTTTTATGTCTTGGAAATTTATTTTATGGGCCCCTTCGCAAGTTCTTTTGGGCAGAAGTATATTAAGGTAGTTGTCGGCTATGTTTTTAAGTGGGTTGAAGCTGTAACCTTGCCTGATAATGAAGGAAAGAGGGTAATAGCCTTTCTTAAGAATAACATCTTTACTAGGTTTGGGAATCTAGGAACCATCATTAGTGATGGGGGCTCCTATTTATATAACAAGGTCTTTCGAGCGATGCTGGCTAAGTACGAGGTAAAGCAATATAAGGTGGCAACACGTTATCATCCTCAAACAAGTAGTTAGGTTAAAGTCCCAAGAACTACGAATGCTACCAGGAAAGATTGCTTCCACAAGTTGGATGATGCTTTGTGGGCATATAGAATGACATTTAAGAAGCTAATTGGTATGCCCCCTTTTTGGTTGGTGTATGGAAAATCCTTCTATTTACCAGTTGAATTGGAGCATAAGGAAATATGGGAATTAAAAATGGTCAAATTATGTTGGAATACAGCTATAAATTTGTGACGTGATCAAATTAATGAGATTTATGAGTTTTGAACCAATGCATATGAGAGCATCTATATACGAGGAAAAGATGAAGAAGTACCACAAACAAACAATTGAGCATAGAGACTTCAACCCTGGAGAGTTAGTCTTACTGTTTAATTCAAGATTAAGATTATTCCTCAGAATGTAAAGATCGAAGTGGTTAGGCCCAAATATTGTCACCAAAGTCTTTCCTTCAGGTGCAGTCGAGATGGAGAATGAGAACAAAGTCAGATTTAAGGTAAACAGGCAGCGTACAAAGAATTTTTTTGGGTCTAGGAAGGAGGTACGAGTTCTGGAGATGGACTTACTTGATAAAGTCTGAGCAATCAAGGCAGTTCATTCGTGCTGCGATGTTAAATCAAGTGCTTTTGGGAGGAAACCCAAACTGAGGTACACACCCCTTTTCCAGTTTTATTTTAGTTTTCCATGCATTGGGGACAATGCAATATTTTTTGTAGGGAGGGAGGTATTACCTATATTTATATTTTTTGTTTTTGTTATTATTTATTTTTGTTTTGATCCATCCGAAAGTTTTTGTTGTCATGTTCTTTTCCCTTGGACATGTTATCTAGTAGAACTGACATATGTAGGTTGTAATTTTATGTTTTGATGTATTGTATTAAACATTAATACACCGGTATATAATAAAATAATTCAGTATCAAGAGTTTATTGGCTTATGTTAAGTGTTAGCTGTAGTACATTATGAGCTATAAAAGATGAGTGATGCTGATTGCAATTGTAGAACTTAAATTATCTGTGTAACAATTTTTAATTGATATGAGCTATCTACTTGAAAAGTATGGGTGAGTACAATTAGTATGATCTTTTTGTGTATGTGATTTTTAGAACTTGCCCAGTTCAATTTTAGTTATGTAGAAAGTAGGCTGTTTGAAAAAGATCCTAGGCATTCTTTGGTTTAGTCACTAAAGCCTTAAAAGAGTCACTAAATACACATTGAGTTTCCAAGTTGATCCCTATAACCATATGTTTAAACCAACTATATAGTGAAAAGTGAAAAGTAGTTGTTGTGGCCCTAGTTCTCTTTTAGATATTGTGTACCTCAACTTAGGCATTGTAACCTAAGTTGAGGGTTCATATGTTAGGAAACACCGTGATATAATGCGTGGTAACATTCTATCTTGGCCCTGGTTCGGTAGTCAATAATGTATTTTCGACCTAAGTTTAATATTAGGTTGAGGGTGGATACCATGAAACCATCTTATAAGAAAGGGACAAGATATATAAATAAAGTGGAGGAAGCCAAGTGACCATAAATAAAAGATTTGAGGCTGAAGTGTATGAAGAAAAGAAGATTGAAAAAGGGCAAATAAAGAAAAGAAAAAAGAAAAAAAGGGGGCGGGGGATAACGCCCAAACTGTGCCCTACCAGCACTCTACCCTTCATTACAAGCAAAACAAAGTCCTGAAGTGATTTAGGTTAACCTACTGAAAGCTAAGTTAGAGTTAATAAGATGAAACTTACGATGATTATTTGCATAATTAGATTTATTTCTGAGCGTGAGTGAATACTTTCCCAGTCCCGTGATAAATTAATCTCTGTATGTGAGGGACTTTTTTTTATGAGAGCAATTAGTTAATTAACTCAACTATAAATACGTTACTGCAGTAATTTCAAGTGACGTAGTTATTGTAAGAGGTCTTTCAGTTCATCGTTCAAAAGTTACAGCTAATAGATAAAAATGGTTAGCCAATATTCTATAGTGCCAAATGATTGGTTGTGCTGAGGTGAATTTTGTAGGATATTTTAAGTGTTTGATATTTTTTGTGTTGATGTTTGAGGGAGAGAAAATGTTCTAGGTTGAGGGTGTTGATATGATGACATTTTACATCACATATGACACTTAAAACTATGAAAAGATGTATGTTTTTGAGTAACTTTCATATGATTTTATGTGTTTTATGTTTATTAGCAGGGTAGAGTTGATGTACAGAACTTTGGAGCAATTACAGAAAAAATAGAGTTTTGAAGCCATCTTGGACGTTTCGTCGAACCATGATGGCTCTCCTAAGCTGTGCCGTCCAGGGAGAAATCAAATGTTGAAGAAGAACAAAAAGGGTAAAGGATGGACGAACCATCCTACCTTGGACAGTTCACATAATTGGGTTCCGTCCAAGCCAAAGTGAATTTTTTAAGAGAGGAGACATACGGAAGATGGGACGGCTCGTATGGTGCCAGATGGTTGGCCTAAAGTTCCGCCTAAATTTGAATGGCAATTAGTTCCATGTTTTGAATATTACACTTGTACCCTTGTACTATAAATAGTTGTATTACGTTATTTTGAAGACATCTTGTTTTACATAATTTTTCTTAACCTAGTTTTAACAAGGGAGTCCATACTATTGTACGTATTATTCTCTTTGTTACACAAACACAATTGTGAGAGTTTGTGATCATTGATTATTAATTGCAATCACTTTAAAGACTATTTTTTTGTATGATGCTTATTAAGTTTTCTTCTTACTGTTGCGTTTCAACAACCATGAGTAGCTAAACCCCAACTCTAGGGTTGTGCGATCCATGGATGAAATGAAACTAGGGTTATAATTCCAATATGGTTCTTGCATATGACGAAGGGTAGGAACACATAATCTTATTAGTGTAATGGATTTTTAGTGGTTGGAAATACTACAATATACCTAGGTTTAACTAGTACTAACCCTGTGGTTAAAACCAGGAGATGAGATTATGCTACGAAGTTTAGGGTGTTAACCTTTGTCTAATGATTATTGCTGTAACAAGAATAATTATCGTGAGTTATTATGATAGAAATGTTGCACTTTTATAGCCTGAAAGGTGTAAAAGAGATTTATCTAGGATTATAGGTTTAAAAATATGTAGATAAATAACATTGTCACTATGAATAACTCTGCACTAGGGAAATATTGCAAGACAATTAATGTTAATAATCTGAAGATCTATTAGATCCCTAGTGAACATAATCCTAGGTTTTCTCATTACTTGCAATCCACTTACAACATACACCAATTCATATTTCAACTAGATTGTTAAGATTATCTTTTTAGAAAATAAACCCCCTGTTTACTTTTATGTTATTTAGAAAAATTGACTACGTGACTAAATATTATCATAAGGCCTAAACTTGAAACCATACTCCCGATGGGATCGACCCTAATCTTATTGGGTTCTATATTTTAATAACGATTGTTTATACTTCGTTAGGAGGTGTAATTTGATCATTATCAATGTGAGAAGAAGATATATAGAATTTGAAGTCAATGACTAGGTGTTCTTAAAAGTTTCTCACATGAAGGGAATCATGATATTTGGAAAGAAAGATAAGCTCAATCCTCGCTATATAGACACCTATCAAATTCTAAAGAGAGTAGGAAAAATGGCTTATGAGTTAGATTTTCCTGTAGAGTTGGCATCAATTCATACAGTCTTCCATGTGTCTTTGTTGAAAAACTAACTTACCAGTCCTTCACTTTTTGTTCCCCTAGATAGTATGGATGTAAATGATAGATTTTCTTTCGAGAAGGTACTAGTTCATATTTTATATTGACAGGTTTGAAAAATCAGGAATAAAAATATTGCCTCGGTCAAAGTCCTTTGGAGGAATCAGTCCGTAAAGGGAGTCACTTGGGAAGCCGAAGAAAACATGATAGCTAAGTATCCCTATCTATTTCCTCCTAGTTCTAGCTCAGTATGAGGTAAATACTTCCTATTCTATAGTTGTTTCTTTTAGATTTCATTTTTTCTTGCAACTCCTATATGACCTTCATGTGTACCATTGTACCCAGTATATTCAGTTGCATTCTTTCTTTAGTTTAATTAGAAATTATGTATATAATTAGCTCGGTATCCAATATATCTATAGCAGTGCTCAGTTAATGTTTAGTTTCATCCTTCATTTATGGATGAATGATCCCAAAAGGGAGATACTGTAAGAGTCATACTTGCTTCTTGCTAAGAAACTAGTCCAAACTCTAAATCCTTAGAAAAATCCCTGAGAAAAGTTCCCATATCAAGACCACAAGTCAACCCAAGGACCATGGGGAAGTGCCACAATCCGTGCAAGGGATCATGAGGATTACTTTTCTCCATTCAAGTCCCAGGTCCTTACGAGCCATGGTATAGCCAGTGGAGATTAACCATGAGCTGTGGCCTAGGCTCGTGGGAGGGAAACACCCACAGATTCCTTTTCTTCAGGTGTATCGCATATTATATGGACCGTACAAGTGGTGCAGGACCTGTATGATTCGTCGTGCTTAAAACATCATAAAGGGCTCTTCCTTTTACGATGGGTCCCACAGCCCATATAGTGGTTTGTGGGATAGGACATCCAGTTTCACAATATTTTAATAAAGAGAATTTATTCTTTTTCCACTCTGTATTAGCCCAATACTACGTCATTTTATTTATTTTAACGATTTTATATATATATACCAATACTTAGCATTATTTTCTCATTTTACACTCAAGCTTTCAAAAGATCAAACAAGTTCTCCCAGGCCAAGACTAGGGCTTTCCCGAAAGTCAAGAATCCTCAAAGCTCTTCATTAGTCACTTTGAGGAAGGATTTAAATTAGGTATGTGGATACTGAATGTTGATCCCTTTCATCCTAATGCCCAAAGTTTCATAGTTTTCAGTTGAGAAGTCTTAAATCCCATGGCTAGGGTTCATACACAATTATACCCACAACCTCAAATTCAGTTCCTATGATGTCTCCATATTAACTCATTTTCCCATGATATATTTATGCATGTAAGTATATTATACACAAATTATTTATGATTTCTATGATTTCATCATCTTGTTCAGATTTAGCTTGGTCCTAAGCATGAAATTCATATCATTTATTCAGTACTAGAAATATTTAGAAGGTTTTTAGAATTTTACATGATAATTATCATGGTTTATCTAGTATGTTTAATATTTCAAGAAAATTATAGTTTTTAGGTTAAATTTAGTGTAACAATAATATTTCGGGATCATATTGATCACAAAATCAGTTTTAGTAGCATGAATTGGCTAGTTTAAAGAACATAAATAAAGTTAATATTTTCTACTCTAGAATAGTTCAGTACGATATGAGCAGTAGTAGTTTAGTTTTGTTTGGATTGAACGATCACCCTCAGTAAGGTCAAACCCATATCCCAGAACTACATCTTCATTGTAGCTTTTGACCTAATTAGACTCAGTTTAGTAGATCCACCGATATTAAGTCGCTTTCCTTGACAAGTATTAAATACCCTTTATTAGTGTGGAGGCAGTACACTAAACTCTATAATATTCATATGGTTTTTGTTGGTTAGAAAAATATCCCATCATATTCAGCTCTTAGTTTTATAATACTACAAGCATTTTTTTATTACAACTTTATAGATCTTATGATACTTATCACAGTTTACTTATGTATTCAGTTTTACAGTTTAGTTTTGCCAGAAATAGACCAATTTTACATCACACTTCAATTCGAATTAGCAAAAACAATGTCTCGTTGCATAATATGAATTTCAAACATTCATAATTCGGATATGAATGAGTCAAATGATTTATTCCTCGGTCTATTAGTGAACCATCTCTAGGAATTGTGAAAGATTTTCTACTAGAAATATTCTTGTTATTATTACTATATTTCAATTCTCATAGTTTAGTTACTTTTAGTCTCTCAATTTACTTATTGTCAGTCTTCAACATAATTTTATATTCATATATTCATATTCATGAAAGTGCATACCTACAAGTTCAGTACATCATATAGTACTGACCATACTTTTGCGTACATTATTTCATAATGTAGATTTAGGTCATCCATCCCACGTTCAGGATTAGCTGGAATCTCCATTCAACTTACAGACAATGGTGAGTCCTCATATCTTTGGATACTGAGACGATAATTAGAAAAGATCATACTCTTTCCTTTTTCTTATATTTGTTTAGTTTTCAGTATTTTTTAGTGAGCTAGAGGCTTGTCCTAGTCGCTATCTTATCTTATGTCAGTAGAGGCTTGTCAAGCAAAGTTATAGTACTCAACTTATGATTTGATATTGATGTTTACACTTCAAGTTACTCATTTTTAGTTGCAGAATTTTGGCCACTCAATTATATTTACTTCTTCCGCTTGCTATTTTATTATTTATCAGTACTAGTACTAGTACTAGTACCATATACAAAGGTTAGGGGAGAGTTTCTCGTGATTCAGAACATCATCTCCCACTTAGAATATAGACTCGGGGCATGTCAATGTCCAAAAACTGATATTATCTCATGATTTTAAATTATGAATTTTAAATCACATGTCCAAACGCCTACTAAGAAAAACACATATCATGATTAAGAATGAAAAGTTGAGATCTAATCATCTACAATCAAAGTTCGGATGAAGCACATAAATGACCTTTATAGAGGATGATCTTGATATTTTCTCAAAAATAAAAAATCCTTACAGAACTAGCCTTTCTTTATTTTATATATAGAAAATGACCTTTTTATCTCTCTCCATCTTAATATCTTTAAACAACTCTCCATTTATTTTTGCCTTTTAACTTCAATCTTTTTTTATTATAAAATCATAAAGTAAAGGTTGTAGACAGATGATTTTTGACCCTTCGCATGTTTTAATCCAATTTAACTTTAAATAGTTAATTTAAATTTAATCTTTATTGTAGCTTTTATTTTATTTTAGTCAGTTTTATTTGAAAAATTATGAAAAAGATTCAGAAAAAGAAATAGAGTCATGTCTTAGGATAGAATTTGTTTTTTAATATTTTCAAAAGAAAAGAAAATTTTATAAAAAATATGTATTTTTATTTAGTTTAGGTCTTTAAATAAATAAGGTTGTAATTCAAATATTTTTAGTTATATTTTATTATTTTTTAGACTAGTTATTTAACTTTTATATATCCTTATTAGTCTAAAAGTAGTTAATTTATATCATATAATTATGTTTCATATTTCTATCTTTTTTAAAGAAAAGCAAATAGGCAAAAAAATCAAAAGATAAAATAAAAGAAAAAAGAAGCATTTTCCTAGAGCTCCAACCAAACTGAACTCCAATTTTTTCCCACTCCCTCACGTCTCACCCCAATTACATACACAAAAAGAAAAACAGAAGGCAGAAAACAAGCAACACAATAGAAGAGGAAACTAGAGAAAATACATTCAAGCACAAGAGAGGGGAGAAGAGATAAAAGCACACAGAAATGAGGAGACAAAAACACACCACTGTAGAAGAGAACAGAGAGAAGATAGAGAATATTAGCAAAGAGTTAATTTTTGGAGAGAAAAGTTTTCTGGAAAGATGGAGGGAATATTGATGAAGATGAGAAGAAAGAGAAAAAGAAGGAGGGAGTTGATCAATATTCATATGATTTTTCTTCTCAAGCACAACTTCACCAAAAGGTCACTCCTCTTTTTATAATAAGTCTCCAAACTGAGGCCTTTTTGATACTTGAATTTTAGAGGTACGCAAAGCTTCAGTTTTACTTTATTCTTGATTGATTTTTTAAGTTTGATCTTTTGCGTTGTGTAGTTACTTTAAATATGAATAATAATTTGTTACGCTAACACTTCTGATAATATGCTAGCATTGACGATTAAGTTGTTAATTTTATTTACCTGTTTAATTTTATCGTTTTGCAGTCAAAGTGACATTTAAATAGGGTCATGTCTCTATTTTTAATATTTTTCTTTCAGATGGGTTTATATATTTGTCATTGAGTTTCATTTAAATTATTGAATGTAAAATATTTGTTAATTTTTCTTTCATGGTAGATTTTATTGTGAAAGATTGTAATATGATTCAAGTGTTAATTGTGATTTGTATGGACGGATGTTAAGATTCACTATTTGATAAGATTAGGTAATTAACTCTTGAAAATAGGTATGGACAAAGTTTAAGGTCTACATAATTAATGTGAGCTTGATAAAAATGATTGGAAAAATGAATTGAGAATTTATTTAAGATCCATCGTCATGTATAAGAAAAAGGTGGAAAAAAAATTCATTGTGAGGGAGCGAGATGGGTGGAAAAACCAATTGATGTTAAATAATGGAAAAGAGGGAAAAATTTAATTGTTCCCATTTTATTAAACTAACTTCTCTGAATATTAACAAGAGCACAAATAAGATATCGTCTTGATTAAGATTGCAACTTTGCGTCTTAGATAAAGGCATATAAATAACATGGCAAGATTGCGTTTGCATGTTTTGACTCAAATCCTCTTACCTTTTATCTGATTAAATTAGTAAATTTAATTTTTAGGTGTGATATGCAAGACAAGGTCACACTTAAACTAAGATCACAACATTGTGTCTTAGTTAAGACTAATAAAAGTTCAATAATTTTAAAAGTGAACCATAGGAAAAATATTCTATTCAAGATTAATTTAAGTATTAGATGATAAAATCGATTGTGCTAGAACTACGAGATCGAGATGCCTCACACCTTCTTTCGGGTCAACAAAATTCCTTACCCGATCTTTTATTTTTACAGACAAATAAAAAAAAAGTCATTTTATTTTTATCAAGGATTCAAAAAGGTAACTTGAAACACCATAACTCAATTTTAAGTGACGATCTTCTCAAATAAAGGTAATCTCTTTTCAAGGTGACTTTAATTAAAAATCCCCTTTCAATCTTAAAATAGCGTCGCTCTCGAGGCACGGTGAAAAAAGGGGCGTGATATCTTTGGAGACTCTACTGGGACCTTTAGAAATGAGCTTTGCTGTATTAACTTATATTTGACTTTTATTATTTTTCTTGATATTATGTTTATGGTGGCCTATGTTCTACTTGTTGCTTATTTATCGCTTTAATATTTGTTTGTGCTATAAACTATTTTCTCTCGTACATCCTCTCTAGGTCTTTTATAATAATATATTGGGAATTGTGACTGTGTACCCTATCCCATTAAGATAAAGCTTGTGGATCTTTGGTCCATGTTGAAGGATTTATAGTCACACATGTTTAGGAGGGGAGCACCTATGCACAAAGCCGAAAGATCTACTACAAGTATGTTGCTACTCCTTGACATGAGTTGTCTGTTCATTTTATGGCCAGTCTAAATACATCTATCCATCATGTTTAACCTTAGTAAAAGTAAAATTAGTAAAGTGGTATCCCTATTAGACTCCACTTTACTTGCATCATGTGCATTTGACTTAGCGAGACTCGATACAGGGGCGAATCTATCTAAAATATTTTATATGCTATTTGAAAATGTATTTATTTTGAAAATATTTGCATATGAATAAATCTCAGGGTATTCATTGGAATGAAAGGAAGATTGTTCTTCATTTTTTGCAAAAGGGGCGAGGAAGCAACACACAAATTTTCTAAGAAGTTTCTACGTATTTCTTAAAACCAAAATTTTTGAAAAAAATAATTTTTTGCGCTTCCTAGATTTTTTTTCCTTTTGTTTAGTTCGTTAAAGAAAAATATTTTTTTTATAACCATTTTCACGAAAAAAAGAGAAAAAAGAAAAAAAAGATTGCACTTTTCAAATCAAGTCTCAACCTTTCAATTTTTTTATTGTCCATGAACAAACCATGCACATCTGATTCTCTTTTCTCAGAATGAGATATGTAGGAAACCCTCCTCGGATTCGGTGGTCTTTATTCAAAAAATGAAAAAGGTTCTATACCTTATTCAAAATTAATAAAAAAGTTTTTATCCTTTTGAAATATTTAAAAGTAAAATCATTTTACGAGTATGGATGAACCGTGCACACCTGATTCTCACATTGATGAAATACGTAGGTAGTCCTTTACAAGTTTGGTGATCTATATTAGAAAATAAAAAAAAATCCTTAATTGTTCAAAAAAAAGAAGAGTATATATCCCTTAAATAATAATAAAAAGGAGAGTTTCTTGTTCTCCTTAATAAAAGAAAAAGAAGAAACTTGTTTTACCGATTATTGTGAAATAAAAAGAAAGTTATATGTTTTTATTCTTGTTTAAGAGTTTAAAAAATGTTTTTTATTTCTTTATTCAGTAAAAGAAACTTTTATTCCTTATCTCAAAATGAAAAAAATGAAAAGGATCATTTATTTTTTCATAAAAAAAGTTTTCTTACTTCACATTTAATTCTTTCGAACTACGCAAAGATCTAATTCAAGTTCTTAAGCATGATAAGTAGGAAACCCTAAATGGGTTCAATCAATACATTTTTAGATAATTTTTTTTTTTCAAAAAACAGAAAAAGGAAAGAAAATAAGTACACTTGAGCGAGCTGAGATTAAAAATCAGATTTTAAGCACATTTTAAAAATAAAAATGTATCTATTTGTATGGTGTGCAATTCATGGTTACAACTTGAGAATATCTAACTATCACGACCCAATATTTGATCATGATGACACTTGTCCCAACCCACCTTGAAAAGTAAGTCCATCAATAACTACAAGTGTAAATATAGAAAATAATGAGTTAGTGGGAGGAAGACAAGGTACAATATAAAAAACGTAATAAATCATCATAATACCTAGAGTCACTGTGTACGAACCTCTAGACAAAATAATGTATATCTAATAATAATATTACAAGTCTCAATGCTTATATGATCAACAATACAAAACAAAAGACATAGGATAAAAGAGTCCTCTAAGGACTCTAACTATGGTCTACCTTGTATAACATATAAATGACGATGACCACCACTATGTTCACCATATCAACCCCACTTTCTACCATGATGAATAGCATCTCTACCCTGAGCTCCACTACCTCTATCTTGGGGTGGCACTTTTTAAATAGGCTGAGCTAGCATAATGCAAGATAAAGAATAAGCTGAATAATACCCTGTCGGGGGAAATCTCTAGCAATGTCCTAGAGCATCACACTTATAACATGGCCCTAATGGCCTACCCTTCCAGGAGACATAACTTGATGACCCATAAAAAGTACTCCTCGAAGACTGACCCTCATATCTAAAGCTCTGTGAACCATTATAAGAAGTACAAAGTGAAGCCTGAACAGGGCAACTAGACTGTACCTGCTGATGATGATAAGAAGGGAACCTACCCTAAGAACCTAATCCCATACCTCCATACTGGGATCCACTAAATCTGCCATAATATCGAGGCCTTTAATCCTCACTTCCACAGCTCTCACGGAATATACCTTCCACAATATGGACATGCTTTAAAACAACCTGAAATCATGTACCACTAGCAATAAGTATCTTAGCAGTCTCACGAATCTGAGGCCTCAACCCCCAAGAAAAAAAAATCCTCTTTACCTCAGAACAACCCAAAATTCAGATAAATGATAAAATTGGGCATCATACTTAGTGACTATATTATATCCTACTACAACCAAATAAACTTCCCTATCTCTCTGTCTACTGATTAGTATCTGAGATATACTTGCCTAAAAAGGCACCACAAAACATACTCTAAGTCATTAGAAGTGCACTGGAGGATCTAGCAGCAATATAGGATCTCCACCACCACTTGGCCAATCCATTCACTTGAAACATTGTGAAGTCTACTAATGGGTCTCCAACATACCAAGATTTTACAACCCCTCTTGGTAACTCTTAATAAAATCCTTAGCATCCTTTTGGGAGTGCTTGAAAGTCTAGGAGGATTCAACCTTAAGAATCTACCTAATGCCTTATGATCCACCTCAGACATAGATGGGAAGGGAGGCATAGGTTGAGAAACTAAAGGAATCGGTAAAATAGGGGTTGGAGTAGTAGAAGTCTGAATTGGAGATGTCTGAAATCGAGGAAATCTAGTAGTAGGCTATGCCTTCAAACCATGAGCACCCAGGGATACCCCTTGAGCTGATGTATGGGCCTCATCTATAGACTGTCCACTCACCTTACCCAATAATTGAAATATAACACCTTAGATTTTTGGTGTAAAAACTGGATTTGGTGCTATCTCAGATACAACAAAAGTCGGTATCTGCACCCAAGGTAGTTGTTGAACTGGTATTGGATCGGGATCAATATCTAGAGCTTGGACTAGAGAAGTAACTCTCGTAGATGTTGTAGTCTAGGCATGTCCTCGACCTTAGGGTCAACCTATAGCACATACCCTAGTTAGATCTCTAACTATTAATGTGGTAGGCTCCTCATCCCTTGCTCCATCTAGAAATCGTGTACGTGCTATCTGTGGAAGAGTGAACAATAACACATGATATTTCAAGAAACAATCTAGGATACAATGTTTGAAATAGAAATTAAAAGATAATAATTTCCTAAAGATGTCACTATAGACTCTCGAAGATAGAATACGAACATTTCTATACCATCCGCAGGACTCTTCTAGACATTGGCTCATATACTGAGGATACCAATGAACCTAGTACTGTGATACTAATTTGGTTAGATTTGATAGATCATGAGGGAAACTACAACCCACCATATGCAAATCACCCAATAATACACAATAGAAGAAATGAAGAGTAAAAGCGAAAGATTGAATAGATATATAAGATTAGGATATAATGCAAAAAATCCCCAAAATTGTATCTAATATAATGAGCCTCTATATAAAAAGTGTCATAGATAATACAATAATCTAGAAATAGTAGTACATCTATCTAAAGAATACAAAACAATAGAAATAAAGACAAGAGGAGGATAAAAAGGCTTTGGGCATCAAGAACCATCTACCTCAGTATTATCCAAAATATCCAAGCACAATCTTGCAAATCAGCGAGGATCACTCATACTAGGATCTATATTACAAGACATGTAGAAGTACAGTATGAGTATCAAATAGCTGAAGCAATAAATCTAATTGGCATCATAGTTTGATTGGGCATATATTAGAAATAAAAATAGTAAATAGAAAGATAATAGAAGAAATGTCATAGAAGTCAAACAGGTAGAGCAAAACATTAAAGAACTAGCTAAGAAGAACATAAGAAAGTAATCAGTTGTATAAATATAGATAACAAATATCGAAGATTTAGGTAAAAAGGAATAGAACATACCCGAATCTGTGCTATAAAAAGGACAAATAGATAAGGGATATCTATAATCAAGTCAAGAAATATTATACAACATAAATTAAAACCTAAACAATAATGAAGTCATCAATAATACAGTAAATGAGTATAATGAAAAAAAGTAAACTAAAATCCCAATAAGGGTGCATAAACCTGGGGAAACAAACAAGTGAATGCAAACCCCTCAATCGCCCGTACGATGAAGCGTACAACTAGAAAAAATAAACAAGGAAAGAAGGATTTAATATGATATGAGATGCTAGATTAAAAACCTATATTTCCTCCTCTGGTACCCGTAGGTCTAGCAAGCAGAACCCATGAAAGGCCTTCACTTGTGTACCTATACTCCCCTGTATACCCCTCCTCTTATTGCTCAATAGCTCGAATCAACAAGATTTATGGAGGCCGTCACCATATACTACCTAAAAATTTCATAAGTCTATCTCAAAAGTATCAATCTCAATATCATTGCTCGAATCTCATCGGGTCTAAAATTAGTATAAAACTCAATGTCTAGTGCTTGACTTTCACCGAGTCTAGTGTCAATTCAAAAAAGTAGAAAAGTCCAACTTTAACCTTTTATCATAAAAACTAGTGAAAAATCATTTTTATTATTTTTAACTCATAATACTGAAAACGGGTCCACAAGGTCATGCAAGATTTCAACATTAGTGATGTTGGGCTCTTAGACATAAAATAATAGAAATTGATGCTTAAAATTTAGTTTACATGATAATGTTTTGCACAACCACAATTAGTAGATTATGTAATGACCTTCATGGTTATTTATGAGAAATACACAATGTTTTGTATTCTAGAGCATCTCAGTAGCTGATCCAAGTTATTTATGACTTATTGGAATCAATAGTTCAGTTTCCTGGATGCTCGATTAAGAAATATCTTAAATTACCTGTTTTAGAACCTAAAACTAAGTACTCATTGAATAAATCAACTTTACTTCAAGACAAGCTCAAAATTAAATTTTGACAGTTCCCTTAGCTCTGAAATGCCAAACAAAGTCAAGATCAACCTCAAATTTGTGTTTTGGAGTTTTTGTTTGCAATATGTGCATATTTGTGGATTTCAGTTAAGTTTAAGACCTAATTTAAGGCTTGGGTGGTACTTCGGTGTTCGGAGTATCGGATTGGAATTTTGACACTTCCATCAGCTCTAGAATGGTGAATTTAAGCTAGTTTGATATTTCGTACCCTTCCTAAGATGTCCGTGCTCGATTTGAGTTGGTTGATAGAAAGTTGTAAATTTACTCATTTTGACTAACTCTTGGTTGGGGCTATTTTTTCTCAAACGACCTCCAATGGAAATTTCATCAATTTTGTTGAGTCTGAAATGTGTTTTTCTTATAAAATACATATTTTATTTGCAAAAATTGGACTCCATTTTATTTCAGAAACATTGATTAAAATTTCAAGCAATTGTTTTTTTGTTGGTGCAGGCTTTGATTGATTTATTGGCAGGGGCTGATAAATCGGAAATTTTGCCAATAAATCACCAGGGTTAAAAAATTGGACAAAATGAGTGATAAATTGGTAGGGGTCGGTAAATTGATCATTTGACTGATAAATCCGTGCCTGCCAGTTACCAGGGGTGCCGATTTAATGGCACTTTTGTTTGATAAGTTGATACTTGAGGCTTATTTCTTTATCTTCCCACCCGTATAATTTCATCAACTTCTCTTTCATTTTTTCTCAAATTTTTATGCGAGTTTCTTTGGAAAATTCTGCAAACTCCAGAGAAAAGATTCTTGAAGATCTTATCCACCTTTCTCACCTTTGGTAAGTAATTTCATCCATTTTAATTCCATAAAATTAGAGTTTTTCCTCCATTGATGCTCTAGTCATGATTTTCTTGACTCCTCCAATTATATCCCAATTGTGTGGTAAATCCCTACTCTTTAGCGCTATTATACTTAGTAGTAACATTTTCTTTTCCAAATTCAATGTACAATTCCATAAAGATCGAATCTTTAGCCCTTTTAATACTCAATCTTCTCCGGGATGTTCAAGGATCTTCCCTTACTCTATTTGTGCTCAATTTTAAACCACAGGTTCCTAGTAACGTTGGGGACCTTGTGGTAGAGTTTATTTTTAGTTTTGACAAGTGGGCTCCACAGTATTTTAGGCCCAATTTTATGCCCAGTCCGAAACTTAGCATAATTTATACAGTTAGACTCATATTGATGTGGGGAAATCTATTTCTCAAGTTTTAGAGCAATTGGAGTTCATTTAATATCAGTCGGAGTAATATTACGGCTTGTAGTATTTTATTGTCGGATGACAGATAGGCTCGTGGGGCTATCTCTGGGTTTATAGATTTAATAAATATACTAAATAACATTCGTGGGTTGGGTATCTAGGTGGTTATAGTAACCATGTACCATTCCTTCATCCGTTTTCTTTTTTTTTTTATATATATATATATATACTTCAGCATCTGGATTTATATGATGCAGATGACTTAGGATTTGCCCGATGATACTTTTTTCGGGAATAGGTGGTTGCCATTCCATGTATGTATACTTGCTGATATGCTGTACATGCATTATACAAGAGGCTGGGCCTTTGGCTTCGCTTAGATTGCATTGGGGCTGAGTCAGTATCGCCACATGATTATTGAGTCGTGGAGTCTAGTGACTAATTTTAGTAATAATGATAGATAATGATATAAATTAATAAATTGGAATATTCTAATAATAATATAAGTAAATGACCTTTTAACTGTTTTAGACTTGGTGTTGTATCGAGCACCCGGTAATACTATTTATACTTATTTTAGCCCAGACTTTACGCCCTAGCACTGGGAATTATAATTTGACTAATTAATGCTGGGACTTGAGACAGACTCCGTTCAACAGTGAGTACAGCCACTAACACTTGAGTCCGTCATCGTACGACAATGATTACAACTTTTCAAAACTATCACATACACTGTTTGGAGGATTATTGATACAGTTCCCTTGAGGACCTTCTTGATACTATGATATTGAGGAGTTAAACATGATGACTTGCTGATGCTACAACTTACCGAGGCTGTTGATGTGAGGCATTGAATGCCTGATTTTTATGCCTTTTAAGGCTTATGGTCTGGGATGTGAGGTTATGATAACGTTAGAGATTGTACATGGTGGCACACCTCCATAGACTT
>JBDJHY010415922.1:0-17986 GCA_039654485.1 Withania somnifera | reverse complement strand
AACTAAGTAGAAAGTAGGCTGATATGAAAATGATCCTAGGCCTTCTTTGATAAGTCACTAAAGCCTTAAAAGAGTCACCAATCAATTATTGAGTTTCTAAGTTGAACCTTTTTATATCTTACTGAAACCAATTGTTGAATTACCCTGAACAAAAAAAACAAAAATGAGATGTAGTTTTTGTGTCCTTGATTCCCTATTGGATACTGTGAACCTAGATTTAGGGATCATAACCTAAGTCTAGGGATTGGTAGAAAACATTGTGAAATAATATGTGGTAATCAGTCTTCAACCTAAGTTTGCATTTTGGTTGAGGGTGGCTACCATGAAGCATTGTCGTACAATAGAAAAGTAATCAAAATAAAAGTAATAAAAAGAAAAGAAAAAGATAGGAAAAGGGAGGAGTTCAAGATGTACAATAAAAGGACTTGAGGACAAGTTTTAAGGAAAAGAAGATTGTAAAAGAAAAATGATGGAGGAAGAAAAGAAGGGAAACGGAACAAATTGAGTCAGTAATTAAGTTCTCAAATCATGCTCTACCATTACTCAAACCGACACTATAAGTCGAAAGTCCTGACGTAATTTAGGTCATCCTACTGAACACTACATTGTAATTGATAAGGGCAAGCTATGGCTATTGTGTATACAATTAGATTTCTTTTTGAGTGTGAGATGATACTTTCCCAGTACCAACGTAAATAAATCTCATTGTGTGTATGACTTCTTTTTTTGTGAGAGCAAGTTGATACTCTGATCAATTGTGAATAAGTTAATGTCATAATCTTGGGGATACAAGCCTTGTGAGAGGTCTTTCAATTTCTCACTCAAAAAAGTTACGGTGTATGAATAGATGCAGTTAGCCTCGACATAATGCCCAATGAGTGGTTATGCTAAGATAAGGTACGTACTAGGGGTTTTTTAAGTGTTTGATGTGTATAAGTTTTTGTTGTTCCTCGAAGACAAGCAAATGTTTTAGGTTGAAGTTCTTGATGTGACAGTATTTTACGTCACATATTACACTTAAAACTCAAGAAGTAATACATGTTCTTGAGTAATAACAGTGTGTTTTAATGCGTTTATAGAGTATTTACAGGGTTAAGCCGATATGAGGAAGTTTGGATCAATTGTATAGAAAAAGGATAGGCTTTACATGATTAAGAGACATTTCACCTGTCACCAGATGACTCATCTAAACCAATTTCCCAAATAGAATGACACTAGTTAAAATGAACCAAATAGACGATGGACAAAATAAACTATCTAGAAACAGATGATTCACCTGATTCCTTCGTCTAACTAATGCTTCACTGGATGAAGAACAAGACCCAGGCAGCTCAAACAGAAGTTTTGTCTGTTTGGATATGGTTCACCCAAATCTTTTGCCTCATGCCAAGTCCACTGTATGAAAGAGGTGACAGACGAAACACCAGACGGTCTGTCTATCACCAAGCATTTCATGTGAAGCTTTCCCTAAACTTAACGGAGTCCCAGTCCAAGTTTTTGATATTTCACTTACATCCATACTCTATAAATAGAAGGATTATATAGTTTTAAAGAGACTTTTTATAGAAGGATTTTTGGAGAGACTTGAGATTTTACGATTTGATACCCCTATCTTTCAAGAACACAAGTGTTGAATTCTTTGATCATCATCCTACAATTAATTGGAAGTTTAATTCTGTGGTATGTTATTCACTACTTTATAGTTCCATTGTTGTATGTTATATCAATGATGGCTAAAACCTCATCCTTAGGGTTGTGGGAACCATAGGTTGAACTACATTAGGATTGTAATTTACATATGGTTTTTGCATGTATTCCAATGTATGAACATAACATCTATGTAATAAATGATTTTTAATGGTTGAAACACTAGAACATGCTTAGTTTTTACTAGTACTAACCCTGTGGTTAAAAATGGTATATGAGTATACTAAGAGATTCGAGGCGTTAACCCTTGTCTAATGGTTGGTGTTGTAGCAAGAGTAATCATCCTAAGTTACCATAATAAAACAATTCATTCCTTCACAACCCTAAACTGGTGTAAAATATATATACCTAGTATTAAAGGTAGAGAAACACTTAGGTAAATATCATTGGACTTGTACATAACACTACATTTAGGAAAGATTGTACAACCATATGAGATTGCAATCCAAAGGTTTTTTCAACACTAGCAAACATAACCTAGGTTAATAATACACACTTGAATCAATCTATAATCACGAACATCAACAACAAACATTGTTATGTATATAAACCCCTTTAACTTATTGTTAATGGATAGAAAGAAACACTAACTATTTGCTACTGCTACTCGGCATAGACACGATACCATATTCCCTGTGGGATCATCCCCAATTTACTTGGGTTCTACAGTTGAATGATGATTGCTTATGGTTCAGTGGGAAGTGTAGTTTAAGCTTTATCAGTGCCCTGGTGGTTTGGTGTGATTTTGGTTTGTTTTGATGCTTGTTAGTCCTAGGGGTATTTTTCTCAAATGACCTCGGTTGGTCACTTTGATGATTCTATTAGATCCAAAATATTGTTTCCATGTTGTGTACATATTTGGTTTGCTGAAATTGGGCTTTGAGTTCTCTTTCTAAGCCCCTCTGAGTGTTTCTTTAGTTTTTTGGAGCTGCAGGCATAGATCGCCTCAAAGAGGGGGTTGGTAGATCTTGTGATGTCGCCCTAGAGACCAGGGGTTCATGCCTTCGATGTCTCCCCAGCAGACCGGGGTCCTCCCTGGCAAAGGTTTCTCTAGGGGCAAAGGGTCGCTCCTATAATCCTTTCTCCACCACAGCGATTCTACCCTGCACCCTTTACTTCTCCCCTACTTTCCCAAGCCTAGAAGGCTAGGGTTTTCCCAGCGGTTGTTTCTCTGATATAGTGGGCTCACACCTACAGCCCCGATCTTTGCCCCTGCATTCACGTAGCTAGCGTTAAACAATTTCTCCTTATTCATTTCCCCAAATCATTTCCACCATCATAGAACATCTCCATCTGGGTAAGTGAAGTCTTTAGCTGAGATATGTGTTAGAAGCTATATGGGGAGCATTGTCAACAATCTCCATCAAGTTTTCATAATTCCCTCTAATTCCTCGCTTTTTGGCATTATGCAAAATGTTTATTTCTCTACTTTTTGAGCTTGATTTATCCTTCATTCTTCATCATTTTGAGCTCAATTTTGTACCGCGCTCTCCTTGAGTTGGGATCTACATGCTGCTACCTTTGGTTTATTTTTTTCAGAATATAGGGCCCACGAAGCTATTTTAGGACCGACTTTTGTCCCAATTATAATTAAATATAATTAGTATTTTTAGAATCATCTTGATTCTAGATTTGTATTTCATCAGTTTTAGAGTTTCTCGTGGTTGTTTTCTATCACTCAGACTAATATTGAGGGGTTTCAATGCGCTAGTTATTGGATAATAGGTAGGCTTAGTATGGCTTACATAATGCACTGAGCAACATATGTGGGTTATTTTTCTAGGTTGGTACCATGTACTTGGACAGCTTCTTCCCTCTTTCCCCGTTCCTTTTCCCCCACTGGCCTTCGGTGTACTACGATGCCCGTGACCTAGTACTTGTCTTGACATGGCTATAGGTTGACTTTGGAAGTAGTTGACGTTCATATGTC
The DNA here is from genome assembly GCA_039654485.1 of Withania somnifera. Lineage (NCBI taxonomy): Eukaryota > Viridiplantae > Streptophyta > Magnoliopsida > Solanales > Solanaceae > Withania > Withania somnifera. The sequence goes on along the minus strand of JBDJHY010415922.1, from coordinate 14,349 downwards.
GATTGGTTTTTGGATTTTTCCCTTGGTTTTGGATGGATCTTGGGTTTCTGGTTGTAGCTTAGTTGAAGCTCTGTAGGGTGTACGCTAGCTGTAGATATTGCTATGCTTTTTTACATTCATACTGCTAAAGAGCTGAGGGGTCTATTCTGAGGGGATGAGGACAGTATCACCATTTCTCATATGTGATTGAGTCGTGGAGGCTATTTTCCTTATAATAATAATAAAAATGAATAAAAATATAATAAAATGGAGTTTTCTAAAATAATATAAGATAATTCATTTTTGAAAGTTGGATCAGTTTTTACCAAGTTGTATGGTTGAGAATTCATGGATTACGGGGTGTAACTATCGAGATTCAATAAGAAGTATGTTAGTATGTTTGCCTTGCAGACGAGCCCTTTCTATTTAGTGGTGGATTGGGAGTGTGATTCTTGAGGTAGACTGCACGATGCTATAGAGGTTCAGTGACATTTTCATACGGATTAGAGTCCCTCCACAGGCCCTACCGACTTGGGTAGCCATATCGAGCATATTGTGTAACCTGGGGGAGGGGTATATAGAGGAGTAGAGGTATATGGTTTGAGTTCTTTGTGGGTCCTACCTTGTGTGCCTTATTACTGAAGCGGTAGAATGTGGGGTTACTAGTATAAAATTTGCTTTTCAGCACCCCCTTGCATAGCATTCTTTTGCAATTTGTTGTGCCCTTCAGGCTTACTGAGGGAAGTCAAATTTGTTTCCTAGTATGCCTTTTTATACCTGCTTGTAGTATGGGATACCAGTGGGTTTTTTCTGTTAAGTAGGCTTTTTATCGTATCATATCGGTTGGGTGTGTATTTCATGGATTATCTTGTTCTCCTATTTATCTATTAGATTCTTACATTTGTATGGCTACGCTGTAGATCCATGTGTGTATCGCACTACTCTTTGTTTACTTGTGACTTAGATTCACTCTTAGGCTACCTTTCACAGTATATCCTAGTAATTACCATATCTATCTCCTTTCTGTTTGATATTTATGTGTTTCTGCCTTACTTGTTGATGATCGCACTTTACCTTATTTTTGCCTGATTTTCCCTAGTCAGTCTATGATGCCTACTAGGTATCCGTGTTCATAATATACTTCTACATCTTTTTTGTGATAGAGATTTAGGTATGAGTTAGTAGGGATCGTGCGGGATATATAAGATCATTTCAATGACACGGTGAGCAGTGCTTTCAGACAGATTGGTTCTCCTTCTTATGCAGTACTATCCTAGTTTGGTTCAGGATAGTTGTTTGTAGTTTTTTCTGTAGCGGTTTGAATCTTGTTTTGTTCTGTGTATATACATAGACGATCTACATCCATGGTACCAGGTTCTTGGGGTTACTTTTTGGGTTTCGTACTACTATTCTATTTTCTTCTGTCTTTTACCCCATCTTCTCTTCGTCTCTTATTTCTTTTTTCAATTAATGTTGGATACTATCCAATCGCTAATCGACAGGGTTTAGGTTATCTATATGTGGGATGTAGATTTCATCACAACTTAATTTTTTCATTGTGAAAGAGTGGTATCAAATATCTAGGTTCATCGGTGTCCTTAGATGTAGGTGTAAGTGTCTGGTAGAGTTTCACGATTTGGTATATAGACGTCGGTATCCTATCTTCAGGAGGCTACAGATCTCTCTTAGGAAAAAGGACTCAATTCTTGTTCCTTTTTATGTGGAATTCTCTATTGGTTTCTGAGAACTTATCTAGGCTTCACTCTATTGATGTTGGATACTATCCTATCACTAACCGCCACTATTTAGGATTGTTCAGAGGTGGGATGTAAATGCCATCACAACCTTATTTTAGGTCGTGACAGAGTGGTACAAAATAGTTAGGTTCATCAGTGTCCTTTTCTATAGAAGAAAGTGTCCGGTAGATTCCCACAGATCGATACATAGATGTCTATATCCTATCATTGGGAGGCTATTAGTCTCTCTTAAAAAAGAGGACTATCTTTTGGTTCCTTCTCATGTGGAATTCTCTATTGGTTTTCGAGAACTTATATGGGCTTCACTCCTTTCAGATGGTTTGCATGTATTCTACCATTTCTGGAGATGATTGTCCCTTACCTCTGTGGAGAGCTCCAGTACGAGGAAGGGGAAGAGTTGGAGCTCATGGACAATGCTGGGCTAGAGTTGCATGACCTGATCCTTCGCTTATTGATTTGTATCTTCCTCAAACATCGACCTCTCCTGATGAGGCACTCAGAAGGATGTGATGGTACATATGCACCATGTTTTGTACGGGGCCCACTGACAGGTCCAAACCTTCTGCACAGGATGTGGTACAGGGTGTTCCAGCTCCTCCTATTCAATCGACACCAATTGCATCATAAGTTCCTCCTCCACATCCAATTCCTGCAGTACCGGCAGTTCCAGTTTAGCTCCTGGTCCCTGTTATGACTTCTAAGAAACAGAGATACAGACCTTAATTCACCCTCTTGGGACACTTATGATATTCTGGTGACTCCAGACAAGACCTCCACGAGTTCATAAGAGAGTGGGGAGATAATATGAACTTAGGGTTTGAAGGAGTCATAAAGGGTTTTTTTTGTCGATTATCATATTATATTGTCGGCTAAGGCTTGGTGGAGAGTGCATAGTGATGGAATACCAGCGGGATCGCCACCTATGACTTGGGATTAGCTTGTTAAGGCCTTTATGACTAATTTTGTTCCCCATAATGTTCAAGAAGGACTCGAGGCTCAGAATCTTGGTTTGCAGTAGGGTTCAATGTCAGTTACCTAGTATGAGGTAGGCTTCATAGAGCTTTTTTGATATAGGACATAGTTATGCTGACAAAGTATAAGTGGACTCGCTACAACTGGATTGAGGTAAAAGAACTAGTCAATTCTTGGCAAAGGTTAACCATGCATATTCTATGGAGAGGAAGACGATAAGAGACAGCGCTTTCAGGGAAACTTTAGTGGTTCTCAATTCCTTGAGAGGTGGGACTCTAGGCATAAGCCTTAGAAGCAATAGCAGGTCCCATAGGGGAAGCCTAGATATGTTCAGGCCTCCTAACTATCATCAAATCATGTTCAGAGTAGTTAGCCTGCTAGGAGCACATTTACTAGGTCGTGAGGTTGTTGTGTCTTGGGTGGTTCATCTAGTTGTTCCTGTCAGGGTAAATCCTAGGGTTGCTATGAGTGTGGTGCCACTTTTGTAGAGAGTTTCCACAGTGTTTATCTCTTCATTAAGTAGCATAAACTATAGAGCCTCCTCAAGAAGTACCGCCATCAGTTAAAGACCATCAGATAGTGGCTAGCAGCGAGGGGGCCAAGGTATAGGTCAGTAGGGTGGTAGACTCCTCCAATTATATTATATACCTAATAGACCCTAGGCCAAGGCTTCTAATGTTGTGATCACAGGTATGTTACTTGCTTATAGACATCCTTCTCTTATTTTATTTGATCCTGGTTATACCCATTTTTATTAATTTGTCTATTTTACACCCCGATTGGCAATTATGTGTTGTTACTATTCTGGAGTTGGACACTCAGGATGATAATACATCCCTGAGACTGCTGATTTTGATGAGATATTAAGCATGGATTTTCTATCCCCTCATCATGTGATTGTGGACTATTTCTCTAAGATTATCATATTATTCATGCCTGGTGTACCTTTAGTTGTGTGGTAGGGTTCTACTAGTCACTCCCCGCTATGGGTTAGTTCTTATGTTCAGGCTCATAGATTTATAGCTAGGGATGGTTTAGCTTACTTAGCTTATGTTCATGATGTGAGTGTTCTCCTCCTTTGCTCATAGATTTATATCTAGGGATGGTTTAGCTTACTTAGCTTATGTTCATGATGTGAGTGTTCTCCTCCTTCCCTTGTATATGTGCCCATTTTTAGATACTTTCTTAATGATTTTCCTAGCCTTCCACCCAAGTGAGGTTTTTATTTTTCTATAGAGGTTGAGTAAAGGCCCAATTCAATTGCACCCTACCACAAGGCTCTAGAAGAGTTCAGGATCTCAGTACTCAACTTTAGGATTTGATTTACAAAGGTTTTATCTGTGAGAAATAATGACGGGACTATGTGCATGTGCATTTGTTATAGGAAGCTAAGTAAGGTCACCATTAATAATAAGTACCCTTCACCGTGGATTTATGATTTTTTTTACCAGTTCTAGGGTGCTACTATGTTTTTGAATATTTACTTGAGGTTGTATTACCTGTAGTTGAGGGTTTAGTTTGAGGATATCCCGAAGACTTCTTTCAAAACTAGGTATCGGTATTATGAGTTCTTAGATATTTCATTTGGGCTTACTAATTCCCATCTGTATTCATGGACCGTATGACTAGTGTTTTCAGACCCACTCTTTAGTGATTATGTTAATCGACTACATATTGGTTTACTCTCGGGATCGGGAGAAGCATGAGGAGCACTTGAGGTTTGTAATTCAAACTTTAAGGACTGAGCGGCTTTTTGCAAAGTTCATGAAGTGTGAGATTTGGTTGGACTTTGTATCTTTCTTGTGGTATTTCGTATCTAGAGCAATTATTATCATGGATCTAGTAAAGATTACAGTGGTTCGTGGTTGGCCCCACCTACTACTCCCTCTAAGGTTTGTAGTTTTATTCGATTAGCTTGGTAGAGTAGACGATTTGTGCAGGACCTTTCATCCATAATAGCCCCAATGACTAGATTGACCTAGAAAGACATCTAATTCCAGTGGTCTAAGGAGTGTGAGTACAGTTTTCAGAGGCTCAAGGAGTTGCTCACTTCAGTGCCAGTGTTATCACTTCCAATCAAGGGCTAGACATATATAGTCCATTATGTCTCTTTCGGTAATTTTTTAGGGTGTGTATTGATACAGCAGGGCAAAGTTATTGCATATGATTCATGTCAGCTGAAGGTTCATGAGCACAACTACCCCACCCATGATTTAGAATTAGCGGCGGTAGTTTTTATGCTCAAGATCTAGAGGCATTATCTCTATGGGGTTTATTATGAGATTTTCACCTAACACCACAGCTTACAGTATATATTGAGCCAGAGAGAGCTCAATTTGACACATAGCTAATGTATACAAATTTTAAAGGACAGTGACATCAGCATCCTTTACCATCCAGGTAGGGTGAAGTGGTTGTAGACGCCTTGAGATGGAAGATGATTAGCATGGGTAGTTTGTCTTTCATGTCATCTTCAAAAAGACCATTATCCTTACATATCCAGTCTTTAGATAATAGCTTGAGCAAGTTGGATATTTCGGACACGACTAGAGTTTTAGTACATATTAAGGCTAGACTAACCTTATTTGATCATATCTAGCGGGAACAATATGAGGATAGGTCCCTAGTGCATATTCGGGACTTAGTTTTGAGGGGTGACTACAACAGAGCTTTATTAGATTCAGATGGTATGTTGTGGATGTGCAGCTGTATATGTGTTCCTAGGATTGATGAGTTGATTTAGGCTATTCTTCATAAGGTCCACTATACCAAATATTCAATACATTCGATCATAGAGAAGATGTGTAGAGACTTAAGACAACACTATTGGTGGCGATGCATAGGACCTGCTATAACAGAGTTATTTTCTCGGTGCCTGAACTATCAGTAGGTGATGTTCAACACCAGAGACCTTGTGGTGTGATGTAGCGACTCTTAATTCCTTAGTGAAAGTGGGAGATTATTACTAAGGATTTTGTTTCTATACTCTCTCACACTTCTAGGGGTCATGATTGCATTTGGGTCATCGTGGATCGACTAAAAAAGTCCGCCCAATTCCTTCCAATTTCATTATGTTAGGTTATATATAGGTTTGTTGTCTTTTATGTTAGGGAGGTCCTTCATTTGCATTGGGTGACAATATCTATCATTTTAGACATAAGCATACATTTTACTTCATGAATTTGTAGGACAGTATAGGGTGAGATGGTTACAGAGGTAGCTTTGAGTACTTCTTTTCATCCGTAGACTGACGGGCAGTTTGAGCGGACCTTCATGTGCTTTAGGAAATGTTACATGCCTATGTTTTCTAGTTTAGTAGTATTTTGGATTATCATTTGTCATTGGAAGAGATTTTTTATAATAACAGCTACCATTTTAACATTCAACTAGCACCATTCGAGGCTTTATATGGTAAGCGTTGCAAATCACCAATTTGTTGGAAAAACATTGTTGTGGTTTTTCCATATAATTCATACTTGGTTCAAGATGATATAGAGAGAGCCAGGGTTATCCAGGCTAGACTATGAGCAGATCAGAGTTGACAGAAGGGCTACACAGATAGTAGGCTTCAGCCCCCTTGAGTTTAGTGTTGGAGATGTGATGTTTTAATGAGTTTTTCTTATGAAGGGAGTTATGAGGTTGGTTGTAGAGGAAATCTTAGCCCCAGATTTATTGGTCCATATGATATTACAGAGTGAGTTGGAATTTTTGCATAACAGATTAGCCCTACCACTATATCTAATAATTGTTTATCAAATTTTCCAGGTCTCTATGCTTTGTTGATATATGTCAGACCCCTCCTATGTGGTTCATTATGACCAGTTGGATGACTACCTAGCTTATGTAGAGAATTCTAAGGTCATTATTGATTGGGATGTGAGATAGCTCAAGTCTTGGGAGATTTCTATGGTGAAGATTTGTTGGGCTCGTCATCTAATCAAGGAGTCTACTCGAGAGATGGAGAGAGATATGCCCGCCCAGTATCCACATTTGTTTAGATCTTTAGGTATTTCATTCTCCTTGACTTTCGTAGACCAAAGTCCTTTTGATTGGTGGATGTTGTAATGACCCTCCGGGTAATTTTCATGTTTCCATGATTTCTCTATATTTAGAGCATATGTAGATGACCTAGGTCATTAGTAACTTGGTGGGACTGGTAGTTTGGGCCCTTGGTAGTTCTATTTTTTTGATACGCTTCTCGATTTAACCACACTCATTTTTAAGGTTTGAGTGGCCCTAAATTCACTAGGTTCCTCTTTGGTTATTTTTACTCAAGGTCTTTGTCATCTCAAACAACCTCGGATTGCCATTTCTTTATTTTCATTGAGTCCCGAATATCATTCCCATGAAATTTATATATTTGGTTTGTTAAAATTAGATTATGTTTCCTTTCTGTGCCAGTTATGGAGAAAATTAGAATTACTGACTAGTAGTGGTTGCGGTGGCGCATAAATCGGCTTGTCGGTGGTTGGCCTATATAAAGGTTCATCTCGGTATTTCTTGGCCATTTCTCCATTTTTCTTCAAGTTTCCACCTTCTTGAGAGTTGATCTAGGGATATTAAAATCTGGTGGTTATACGTCCGTTCACTAGGTAATTCTCTGTTTTCTCCTTCTTTAGAAAACTCTTCGTATTTTATATACTTTTTGAGCTTATTTCTTCTTTATTTTCCATTATTTAGAGCCTAAATTTATACTTTAAAATCTGAGTTCTCTACGCGTTGAAATAAATATTTTATTTTTTCGAGCTGCAGGGTTCTCCAACCCATTTTTAGTTTGGATTTCAACCTTGTTATTTCCATAACAATATAGGTCTTGTTGTACTCCTCTAGAATCATGGATTATGTTTTGTTAATTTCATGCGGTACTGGCTTGTTCGTAACTTGTAGCTTTTTCCAGCGTTATTCCTAACATTTTCATCGAGTCAAGATAGGCTACATTTTATTCTCTTTAGACTGGGCATTAGTGTTGTACATTTATGGTGAAGTTATATATCGGGTCTTGGATTACTAGTTGTAGCCCTGTTATATTAATTATTCCATTCTATGGCATATTTAGCTGGTATTGTGGCTTGGTTATCTACCCTATGGCTATGTAGCGCTACCCACGTGTTTGACATTGTCTCTGGAGTATAATTTGTGGGGAGAGGAAAGAACTAGTGATTAGAGCTTAGAAGGTATCCCTTAGGTCCTTGTTGATGGCTTTAGGTCTGATGTCGACAATTGTTTGTTGATTTTGATGAACATGCATGGTTATTAGGCTATGGACAGTCGGTTGATATTTTGAGAAAGATACTTACATTATGACCTAGCTTTATTAGTTTTGTCATTAAAAAGGACCTTTCATCTACTATAAGTATATCTTCCATGACTGTAGGGCAGTATAGAGATATATTCTCACTTGATCTAACTCTACTTTCCTAGACTATTGATAACACTCAAACTACACCTCCAAAAGAAGCATAAATAGTCGTTGTCAAATAAAAAACCCAACAAGGTTGGGTAGAATACCACAGGGAATATGGTCTCAAACTCATGTCCAATGATGTTATTTAACCAAGTAATCAATTATTTCTATCAAATAAAAGTAATTAAGGGGGTTTGTTTAAGATAGTGACATCTTGCAATTAAGTTTAGAGATCAATTCACATATTTTGTAATGGATTTCAAGTAATAAGAAAAACCTAGGATTATGTTCACCATGGTATCAACAAATCTTTGGATTATCAGCGCCAATGGTCTTGTAATCTTTCATAAGTGTGTATTATCACTAGCAATAGTGTTATTCATCTAAGTGTTGAATCAATCTATTCTTAGATAAAGCTCTTTTACACCTTGGTCAAGTTGTAAAAGTGTGCAATATTTCTATACTAATAACTTCAAGAAAATTATCTTTAATTATAGCGATAATCATTAGGCCAGGGTTGACGCCCCGAATATCTTGTCATAATCTCAACTCTTGAGTTTAGTCATATAGTTCATATTAATTAAACCTAGGCATGTTCTAGTTTTTGCAACTACCAAAAATCAGTTAATTTATAGAGATTATGTATTAACACACTTATTACGATGCAAGAACCATGTTATAATCATAACCCTAGATTTGTTTCACCCATGGATCCCACTACCTTAGAATTGGGATTTAGCCACTCATATTTATAATTACACAACAACAAAGAGATTGACACAATTGATATCATACCAATAGATAATATCTTTTCCAACTGATGATCTATTATAATTAATGATAGGCAATACTCTCACACTTGTTGTTTTGTAGTAGAGAAAATAGAGTGTACAAAAGTCTCTTAAGAATAATAGTCAATTCTATTCAAAGGTCAATAATGAATTAGTCATAATCAAAATAACCTAATTATGTATTTATAGTACAAGGGTATAAGTTTAATATTTGAAACTTGGAAATAATTTTTGCCCAGGATTGGGAGGCTCTTTGGAAAAACTTTCCATGGTCAGATAGTTCTCCTATCCTTCCATCCGTTGCAGCTCTTAAATAGTAACTTTCTCTCAAATGGTACCATGTTGGATGAATCGTCCAAGGATGGGTGGTTGTCCAGTCATTAGTCTATTCTTCCTTTTTAACTAAATCACTGTGCCTCAGACAGTGGCTTATGGATGATTCGTCTAAGAGCAGATGAATCATCCATTTTCTGCCAAAGGATAGCTTCCTTACATAGTGTAGATTCCCCTGGAAAGAACAGCTTGGGCGGATCATCTAGGGTTGGACGAGTCGTCCAATCTATCTTTAAAACTCAACTTTTTTTGTGATTTCTCCGAATTTTCAAATTCAAATTCTTCCCTATACATACACATAAAACACATCAATTCACACAAAAGTTACTCAAAAACATACATTTATTCATAGTTTTAAGTGAAATATGTGATGTCAAATGGCATCACATTAACACCCTCAACCTAGTACGTTTGCTTGACCTCAAGAAACAACACAATTAGACACTTAAAACACCCATAACAGAATTCAATTCAGAATAATTCATCATTTGGAAATATATCACATAAATTAACTTCTTTTTTTCTTATAATTATAACTTTGAGCAATGAAATGAACAAGCTCTTACAAGGCTTGTATCAACTGAATTTTCTGTAGTAACTTATTTACAATTAACTTAATCATTCACTTGCTCTCACAATAAAAAATTCTCATACACACATATATATTCATTTACCATGGGAATGGGAGTGAATTCACTCATGCTCAAAAAAAAGTCTAGTCATGCACATTACAGACATAGGCTTACACTTATCAACTCTAACTTAGTTTTCATTCAGTTAACCTAAATCACATCAGGACTTTTTTCAACTTTTAATGAAGGTTTGATTGTTGGTAGGATACAATTTGGGAACTTCGAAGCTGACTAATTTTCATACATTAACCCTCCCCCCCCCCAATTTCTCTTTTTCTTCATTCTCTCTTTTACATACTTTTTTTTAGCCCCTTAGCCCAAAAAAATTCATTTACACACACATGGACGCCTCCCCTTTTATTTATTTTATATATATCAATATTTCATATAAGAAGGCTTAGTAGTAGACACCCTCAACCAAATTTTAAACTTAGGTTGATGAAGCATTATTCACCACTAGACCAAGGCCAAGACAGAGTTTCATGACACATTTTATCATGATGTCTCACACGTAGACACCCTCAACTTAGGTTTCAATGCCCGAATTGAGGTGTACATTATCCAAAGGAGAATTATGGCTAAAACAATTTTTATTACTAAACTATAATGAACCGCTCGGTCATTTCCTTTCCTTTCATCTTTTCCTATGCTTAGAGTTGTTTGGTTATTTCCCTAAGTAATTTATGACTTTCTGGGACTGGTAGCTCGGTGCCCTTGTGACTCATTTGCTTGTTATCTCAGTTTCCTTATTTTGAAGTTTCAGTTTTGAGACAGTGGAACTTGAGAGTAAAATATTAGTAAACATACTTGGAATCAAATTTCAACAGCTTTGTTAGCTTTCAAATACCAACTTTGAACTAGATGAACCTTAAGTTTATATCCTGGGATTTTTGTTTTATGTTTGGGTTGTTTTTTGGAAATTTGACCCAGCCGAATCCATCTGTGGAGCCTAGGTGGTATTTTGATGATCAGAGAATTAGATCAGGATTCTATCATTTCTGTCAACTTTGAAATGCCGACTTTGGCTCAAGGTGTTGACTTGGTCAACATTCTTCCAAAATGAACTCGTATCTTGATTTTGTCTATACTGTTGAGTCTGGAATGTCATTTCAGGTATGCGTACATAGTTTATTTTCATAATTTAGATCCCGAATGCATTTTAGGTGTTGTTCTGGCCTTCTTCTATTACAGATTATTGCTGTCAAAATCGTTTTTGGTGCATAAGAATTCCCTATTCGCGATCGTAAAGCTTCATCATGCGATCGTAATGTGTTTTTACTCCACCTTTCGCGATTGCGACCCAAGTCATGCGATCGCAATGCCTAGCAGCCCATCTTATCGCGATCGAGATCGCGACCCCTTGCCCACGCAATTGCGATGAACAAGGCCTGGCAGTATATAAACCTCAACCTCAGCTGCTCCTCCGTCCAATCTACAATTTAAGTCCCAAAACTCACCTAAAGTGAAGGAAGTCCTTCCCTAAGATCAGCCCCTCCCTCCCTCTCATTAGTGAGTCGTTTCCTTTTTGTTAATTCCATGAAAATGTTGGTTGTTCATCATTGTTGAACCTTGATCAGTTGTTGTTATTTTATCCTTATTTTTCCAATTGGATTGTTGTGCAGTCCTTGTATTTTGGCTAGTTAATGCTTTGTGTTTAGGCGACACCTTAATCGAGTTACGTATTCCTTTAATGTTAGCTTATGGTGATTGTGCAACTTTCTGCACTTTTGATCATACCGCTTTGGGGTTGTTTCGAGGACCTTCTGGTGGTCTTTTTAGGCTTAAAATTGAACCACATATTCCTTGGGGTAAGCCCTTCACACTAGTAATCTTATTTAAATATTTCAGGCCATGGAGCCCACTAGCTGTTTTGGGGCCCGCTTCCCAACCCAAGTTGTTAATTACAATATGGGTTTTATTATTCCTATTTTAATCCCTGGACTTGTATTTGTTTGGTTTTGGGTGGTATGGGCAGTGTTGGAGCTTCGGGTTCACCGTGCGCACACTTCGGGGATTTTTTGCCAGCGTCTAGGTAGGCTAGGTTTATTTTGTGCATTTTAGACTGGGTTGATATTATTATTCTTGTGATATGGCTAGTAGTGTGGGATGAGCTATTTAGGTTAATCGTCATTCTTCTATTGATATTCTTGTTAAATTTTGGGGGCCCGTAAGAGGGCATAGAGGGTGAAGGGTTGTATGCTCAGGTCCTGGTTCCACGGTGTGGGGCCACTGACCCTCAAAACTATTTTAGCTGTTAAGCGACGAGTGTAGTGAGATAAGCTCTTAGCTGGTGGCCTTTGGTCGATCCTAGACTCTGTTTACTTTTTGTTTTTGTTGCTAATTGTCTTTTTATTGTTGTTGTACTGATACTCTTGTATATTTACTATTTGGATTGGTTATTGGTACTAAAAGGCTAGGCCCTCAATTTGTTATTAAAACTAAAGGGTTGGGCCCTCGTTTTGCTATTGTCACTAAAGGAATAGGCCCTCATTACTGTCACTTATAGGGGGTGTGCCCAAGGCTAATACTGCTCTACTTTACTTTCTTGTGTATTTCATTAGTATGTTATGTGCTCACCAGACTTAAGGGGGAAGTCACGGTCGGTTATGTTGTGCTTTTTGTGCCTACCGGTGGGATGGGGCACCAGGTAGGTTTTGTTGTGTTGTTTGTACTTACCGCTGGTATGGGATGCTAGGTAGGTTTTGTCTGTTTACTTTCTATTCCTTCTTTAGCGCCATTCTTCTATTTGATCTTTATTCATGGTTCATGCGTATGGCATCATGATTAGTGGGGTTTGACTGAGCTAGAGCATAGGTATATTTCCTTACTTTGGGTTTTGGATATTGGTCTCTGCAGACTACATCTACCATGTTTTGTTTATGTAGATCTACTATGTAATATTCAATGTTTTACTCCTCTGTTTATATTAGTTTTGTTGTTTCTTTTATGGTTCTTTTACTGTTACTGACCTATTTTACTTCTTTTCTTTTATTACTCGCATTTTATTTTAACCCAGTTGGCCGATGATGTCTACTAGGTACCTTGTTTGGTACTCATGCTACCTTTTGTACCTTTTTTATTAGTGTAGATACCGGCAGGGGTTATTAGCGTCTTCATGATCATTCTAGGTAGATTTGGCTAATTTGCAGAGATTACAGTGAGCTTTGTCATCCGAGCCAACCGTGTTTTCCTTGACTTTTTCTTGCTTCATTCGGTCCATAGAAGGCCTTGTATTATATTATCTTTTGCAGGAGCTACCTTGTATTTTGTACCTTTTGATATTTTTGTATAGTAGCTCCATATGCCACTGACACCAGGTTTTGGGAGTTGGGTTATGTACGATTTCCTTTTGGCTTTTATTATTATGTATTTTTTATGTTTCTCTTTGCTACATGGTTGTTCTAGTAGTTTATAGCCTATTACATGTAGCTCTAGGTTGTAGCATTAGGCTTATCTACAAGAGGGTTGTAGATGCCATTATGAACTGAGATTTTGGGTCGTGATATAAACAAAGGTCAATCTATGGTTGGTTTCAGAAAGATGGTTATAGAGATCAAACATGGAAACTCAACAGTATTTGGAGACACTTTTAAGGCCTAGTGACTAATACAAAGAAGGCCTAGGATCATTTTCAAGTCAACCTACTTTTCACTTAGCTAAAATTGAACCGGTCAAGTTCTAGATATCATCTACATGAAAAGACTAAAACTAATTATACTTACCCACACTTTGCAAGTGGACAACTTATATCAATCCAAACTTTTTACACAGACAATTTCGTTGCCACAAATAAAATTCATCTTCACTCATTGATTACAGCTAAACACATTAATACAACTATCACCCAACATATGTCAATGAATTTGTTGATACTAAACTTTATTCTTACAAGCATTATAATTCAACAAATAATCAACAAAACATAAAACCTAAACATGTAAGCTATACTAGATAGCATGTACTAGGGTAAATAAACATGGAAACAAAAACCCTCAGACACCCAATGCAAGTACTACCCCCTCCCCACACTAAACACTACATTGTCCCAAATGCATAAATCAAATAAAACAAAAAACTAGAAAGAGGTGTACCTAAAAACAACCTAATCCATATCATCATGTGTCTTAGGATCAACCCGAGATGGTTGCACACGTCTCAACTGTTTGCTCAACCTCAGCTATGATAGGTGCCTTACTGAAATGCTTGGACTCAGTAGGGGTCCCACTAAAAAATGCACCTATATATTATACTCTCCTCAGGTCCTTATCAATCATGTACGTCGCTATGGACTCTTTAAATGCTTCCTATAAATCCTTATCCTCACCCATACTACCCACTTACGCTTCTTCTTCTTTTCTACAAGAATATTTTAATCACCCCTTGCCATTATAGCTTTTCTATTTGTCTGCATTCTAAACAAACTCAATATTCAGTCCTCATCCTCGAACTCTATTGGCTCTACTTCTATTGGGGAAACTGAG
>JBDJHY010415814.1:1906-17990 GCA_039654485.1 Withania somnifera | reverse complement strand
GAGGTGAAATACCCAACCTGGATTGGCAACCCTGTAATGGTAAAAAAGGCGGGGGCGGATGGAGAATGTATGCCGATTATACCGACCTGAACAAGTATTGCCCGAAAGACTGTTATCCCTTGCCAATAATTGATTAGAAGGTAGAAGTTGTGTCAGGGTATGACCTACTGAGCTTCCTCGACTTATATAAAGGCTACCATCAGGTGCTCATGGAAGAAACAGATGCCCCCAAAACAGTCTTCATCACAGATTGGGAAACCTTTACCTACAAGAAGCTACCTTTTGGACTGAAAAATGCAGGGGCCACTTACCAAAGGCTAGTGGACAAGGTGTTCATAAAATAGGCCTAAAGAACTTCGTATCCAAGTTGGCAGAGATGCAACTTCCCTTCTTTCGCATCCTAAAGAACACAAAAAATTCGAATGGATAGATGAGTGTCAAAGGCCTTTAAGGGCCTAAAACAATATCTGTCGACGCTACCCGCACTAGCTATGCCAAAGCCAAGGGAAACCTTTTACCTCTACTTGGCGGTAGTTAATGAGGCTGTCAGCACCGTCCTTGTTATAGAAGAAGAGGGAACTCAAAAGCCAATCTACTTCGTCATTCGAGCTCTATATTGAGCTGAAGTGAAGTACTTACCAAAAGAAAAGATAGTGCTAACACTAATAATAGCGCTCGGTGACTTCGCCCTTATTTACAGACACACCCCATCTGTGTGCTAACTGACGTACCATTAAGGCAGGGATGTTGATGAAGTGGGTTGTTGAGATCGGGAACATGAAATTGACTTTCAATCCGGACAAGCCATAAAAGGCCAAGACCTAGCAAATTTTTTAGTAGAGGTGCATCACTCCACCTCGGAGGAGGCAGAACCTCCCAAAAAAGAACCCGAAGTGGATAAAGAACCCAGAACACCCCCAGACACATTTGTAATGCAAGTAGATAGGGCCTCCAGTGAAGACAACAATGGAGATGGATCCTTCTCACAAGCCCTGAAGAGGTTGTGGTACCATACGTGCTGCAATTTACTTTTAATACCACAATGCAGCTAAAAATAAAGCACTCATAGTAGGTCTATGCTTAGCCCTGTATATGAAAATAAAATCAATCTTTGTCTTTAGCAATTTCGAAATTGTGGTTAATCAAGTAAAGGGCACTTTTTAAAATGAAAGAAGCCCAGCTAAAAAAAATACCTGAAGGCAGTGAAGGGGTTGCTAGGAAAGTTTGACTACTTTAAGATAGTTAAAATCCAATGAGGAGAAAAGCACTCAGCAAACTGGCATCCTCCAAAGAAGGAAGAAAAAATAAGGGTATATTTATTGAAGAAGCCTACCACCCAACCATTAGCGAAGTCAGTATTTTGGTAGTAGAAGAAAGGGATAACCGGATGACCCCAATTATCAAGTACCTCACCTCGGGAAAAACACTCTCCAACCCTACTGAAGCCAGAAAGCTTTGTCTCAGAGCCCGAAGTATGTGCTAGATAATGAGGTCCTTTACAAAAGGTCTTTTTTATAGCCCCTGCTGAGGTGCGTAGGGCCCAACCAAGAAAATTACAAATATGCGAGATCCATGAAGGGTCGTGTGGCAGCCACCTCGGAGCACGAGGACTTGGAAGAAAAATCCTAAGATGGGGATATTACTGGCCCAACTTGGTCAGGAGGCATAGGACTTAGTCCAGAAGTTCCCAAAGTGCCAATTCCATGCACTAATAACTCGACAACCTCAAAAGGAACTCATCTCGATACAAAGCGCTTGGCCTTTTACCCAATGGAGGATCGACATCATAGGCCCTTCCCCGAAACCCCAGGAAGGGTGAAATTTCTGGTAGTAGCCATAGAATACTTCACCAAATTGGTCGAGGAAGAACCCTTAGCATAATCATAGGAAAGAAAATCCTGAACATCGTATATGGAGAAACATTGTGTGCCAATTTGGCATACCAAAAAAATCATCTCGGACAACAGGAGCAATTTGCAGATAACCCATTTAAATCCTGGTGTGACAAGATGAAGATCTCTCAACAATTCACCTTGGTGGTTCATTCTCAAGCGAATGGGCAGGTCGAAGTCATAAATAGGACACTACTACAGGGCTTAAAAACAAGACTAGACAAAGCCAAAGGGGACTGGGTGGAAAACCTATCTAATGTCCTATGGGCATATAGAACAACCCCAAGAACCCCTAATGGGGAAACCCTATTCAGCCTCACATATGGAATGATACATAAATGGATTATTTTGATTGTGATACTAGTGAATCGCAAATTAGAGTTTGAAGCTTATTGATTAAGGTTATAAGAAGGAATGTTATTCTAGGTAATGAAATCATAGAATTAGGCTTGAATATAATGTCAACATAATGATGGACTCACCCTATAGTGATGTGATGATCGCATGAGAAATATTTCATTTGCTGAGCTCCACTCTTGTTTGATGAGAAACCCTCTTCTAACGAGGAACTCATGGTTATCATCAACAGTAGTTCACATAAATTGAGGTAAAGGAATTGCATTTATGTAGGTCAAGTTGTAGAACCTTCTCGGTGAGGAGGCCATTTGGGAGACCGAAGCAGATATGCATAACTATTATCCTTCCCCTTTTTTGGCTATTTACAATTCACAGATAATATTGGGAAATTATTAGATATTGTAACGACAGGTTTTGTCATTATGAAGTATTTTAGGTTCTAAAATCCCTAGTATCAATACCCCTATGTTTAGAATTATAATAAACTCAGGTTGGGGCACTCTTGGCTATAATTTCAGTCATTTTCCCGTTAAAAGAAATTGAGAATTTTTGGAATAGAGTTTATCTTTTAGAGTATAAATATGGACAGCATTTGAGTTATTCCTTTAATGAAATCTTTTTGAATGAAATTTTTATTCCTATAGATCCAGTTATGAGAGTTGTTTCAATAGGGTTGAGCGGATTTGTCCAAAAATTAAGGTTGTGTTATGTTTTGAAGAGAACCCTATCTTTAAGGAGTTCTTGCTTACAATTACCATCATATCATTCAGATGACTTGTAATGACTCTCTCGAGCCATTACTGTGTTCCTGGGTGGTTTTTGTGACTGGAGCATTTCATTAGCTGTCCCGAGTCATTCAAGCCTTGTTGGGACCAATAGTATGCCCTGGATGTCTAATAGTATTTATCTCGATTTCCCTATTTTGGAGTTTAACATTAGCATTAGTTAATTATAGAATAAATTTCTTGAAAATGCTATTGGGATTGAAACCCCATAGTTCTTTTAGCTCTGGAACGCAGACATTAGTCTAGAGGGTCTCTTTTTTTGAATCCCGAGGCTTTCAATAACATATTTTACCGTTAGATTAAATTATTTTTTTCCTAAATAAGAGTTATCTCATTATTAAATAAAAATAAAATTATACATTTTAGTGTTCTCTAAAGTTATTGTCAATAATTATGAAATGGTTTTTCAAATACTACAAGTCCTGTATTTATTTATTTTATAGGAGGTTGTTAACCATTTAATATATCAAAGGGTTAGTTTTATTAGATTTAATTTCTATTAATTTAAGCATATTTAAATTATTATAAATATTTTATAACGTGTCTATACTATACCTGAATATTTAAAATCGTGAAAGGAAATCATCTACTATACCATGCGGTTTCAAAGCAGAGGATTACGTGCCCCCTATGGTATAAGTAGAAGAATCCTTGTGATGCTTAGCATCCAAGTTTATTCTATTGATAGATATTTTGCTATTTTGAGAGCTTTTAGAAATTGGAAAGTTTCCAATTTTTATAAGTTTGAGAAAATTATGGTTCTTATCGTTTACATCATGAATTATTAGATTTTCCCTATGGTTTTGGATAATTGGATCTTTCTCATCGTTTTGAGTAATTCTGAACTCATTTTCGCATTTAATTTCTAAAATATAAAGTTTGACGCTCTTAAGTTTGTGGGATGATAGTGGGATGATATCTCACTCATTTCTAATCGGATTAAGCATGAATTACAACCACACATTTCTGGAATTGATCTGTACACATTGGAACATTTTATGTTTGAGGAAGTAGGATCCACGGACCCCTTTTTACCTCGAAATCCGACCTGAGCTTCTATATAGCAATAGGGGTATTGTTTAACTTTTACTGACTTATGGTCATTATTTTACTAGTTTCATATTGTTCCAAGATGTTCATGCTCTCTTGACTTTTAGGTACGCTTTCCTAGATCATCTTCGAAACTTTGGTAGGCTTTGATTTCTTTCCTCCTAGACCAAGAATGTATATGGTACTTGTTCTAAGATTGGCCAACATATGGTGTTGAGGTGTTAGGTTTTGTACCTTTGGTTCTCGTTATTTTCTTGTTCTTGTTGCTTTGTTTTCTTCAGCTCTACTATTGTTAAGTTGTGGCCGCTCGAGGCATTTTGTTTGTCTTATTGTCAAACCTCAATTTTATCCAAAAAACATGCTTATATAGCATCACAAACCATCAATGCACTAGCTAAATAAATAATATACGTTAAAGTTGATCAACATTTCAAGTTGTTGTGAATGAGAAATCTATGAAAACTATATGAAAACGTAGTGCATGTCTCTATAAAATAGCTAAAGTAAAGGGTAACCTTCATTAGATGCACTGTTTCCCTAGGAAGAAGACCAGGAAAATAGCAAATAAGAAAGAAAATTCAGTTCTAGCGGTATCACAACAATAGAAAAACATAAAGTGGGTTGTGAACCATTAGGTCTCAAGTGCAATTCCAAGAAGAGGAAGAAATACGGCTAGTCTTGGTTTCAGCAATAAATTAACTAGCGGCTGGACATCTAGTTCAACTCTAGCAGTATTGCAACAATATATATAGACTCAAATGCAATTCCATATATATATACATTACATACATATATATATATTTATGAAAGAAAGTCAGTTCAGATATTTAATTAAATATACCTCTTCTATTTCAATAGTGGACACTATGAGAGCCCATATATCTACTTTAAAAATATCAAATAATGATTAGAAAATTGAAACAAATTAGTTCTCCATAATGGAAGCATACTCCACATAAGTTGTTGGGATATATATGAACTCTATTAAGAATGATTTTAAAAGATGGAAATCAAAGAAGATGTGATACCTTTCCATTATAAGAACTTTCTTGAAGAACTTCTGGTGCCATCCAATAGGGAGCGCCGATAAATTTTTCTTGTATCAACAAAAGGAACTTTAACAGATAAAACAGGTCAGAGACAACTTCCCATGTTGAACATAACAAAAATGAGAAAAATATGAACCTAATTCTGCTAGAAAATAGAGAACAAGATGGTTGGCTTTGAACAATGGAGAAACACACAAATATGTAATAAAATCTTAGAGTCTAAACTCTTTGAATAGAGATAAAGGTCTAGTAACCCTATTTTTTGTAGGTACATAGACAAAGAAACATAAATCATCAAATCCATTAGAACAAACTTTTAGACATTTGATCTCAATTAAATGGTTGGATTAAAAAACAATTAAGACATATATCAAAAACTAAACATCATAATGATGGGGCTATCACATTGTAGAACATGTCCAAACCTTAATTTTAGACACTTTATTAGGCACATTTTTCCATTATATCACTTTGAATAGACTCTAGAGGATATAAGCTTAACATAAAAGCTTTTTTTTCATAGTGCATGGATCGAGTTTGTGACCTAAGTCACAAGCCCTTAAACTTTTCCCCTTGAACTAAACTGGGTCATCATAATTAATATTTGTTTTTTGATAATGGTAACTTTAATAATTATTGTATATTGGATATTAAGAATTTGAGATAGGTAGTGTTGATCTCAATTGTTTTAAGTGAGAGGATAAAAGAAGTGTAGCTTAAGAATATAGTGAACATGCCAAATGATCACTTTAAACTTTTAATTAATGACAAAAACAACCTTGTTTTAGTAATGCAGTAGAGTAAGTGCAGCCTAAGAGGTAAAATGATAGAAAGATTAAATTTTTCTGGAATATTAAACCAGAACCACTGCCGAATTTTGTGATAAAATGCTTACTCTTATAACTTCCTAAAATTCTTAAAATTCAATTGTAGAAAGAATGAATTTATTAAGTCAATGTAAAGAAAATCAATAATAACTCCTTGAAGAGGAAGGGAATAACACAAATTGAAAGTAGTGGAATTGGTAAAGATGATGATATGGGGATCACACATTAAAATCGACCATGTCAAAAATTCCAATTTCATAATCCCAAATTTAAAAAACTAAATTAAAATAATTAAAATTCTCAATGTTGTAGATTCTTACAACACCAAATTACCAAAGCAATACGAACATCCAAATATCTACTAGAGTAATTCATAGACCTACTAATTTGAACAAAAATTAACTTACAAAAAGGGTAAAATTTATCAAATCTTACCTTGTGAAAACCTTAATAAGAACAACTAATGCTTACAGAAGTGACAAAAAGATTTCCCCCCCAAAATATACTATGATAATTTCCTTTTCTAAGAACTAACATATATAGCAATTAAATGTGAAGAACTTACATTCTTAGGAAATAGAGTCAGAAACTCCAAATAAAGTCAATGAAATGGTCCTCAAAATCCACAAATCCAGTAAACCAAAAAAGGTTTTAAGCTCAAAATCCAAAAAATCCCATCTAAAAAGCTAGAGCTTGACATATCTGACCCACCCGAAAGAAATTTGTCAAGAAAATTGTACAACAACTCGTCAATGAAGAACAAATAAAAAGTGAGGCAAATATTGGTGAATATACAGAGGAAGAAGAAGTTATATATGATGGCGATCTCATTATGGTAATTACCTTTTCCCATGTGCTGAAATTTTTTCCTCGCATCGAAAAGAATGACAAAGAGGGAAAAAGGAATGCCCAACTTTTATTTATTAATTATATGTCAGCAACTGATTATTATTTATTTCAAGTGTAAAATATTATTTCCTCATTAATATTAATCTTAAAATTTTTTTAATGACCAAAAACACATTGGTGGGCATAAGCATATGTTTAACGACAAGTTTCATATCCCTTTATCAAGAAATGGTGGTTAAAAATTATATTTCTTATAGTGCATGTAAAAGAGCAATATGGAGTACATTTTAGTGTATTGACATATAGACGTCAATACCGTATCCTTGGAAACCTATAGAGTATCTAGAACCATCCAATTCATCATTCTATGCCATTCTAACCTATTTTTTTACTTGGGCCTTTTACTTTGGTCGAGTCTATTTGGTATCTAGATGATTCCAATCAGTATTACAATGATGTTCAACTTGAACTCAATAAATTTCAAATTTTATTTTAGTATGATTGCATTGAAATCTAGGAAATTATAGTTTTTATCTACTAATAATAGATAAAGATTGTTTTTACTATGTGAAATTCTATCGAAACAATGGACTTAATTGTTTACAATATATAAGGTTATGGTGAAATAAACTGCTTGATTGATTTTACTTGTAATCAAGGTGAAACTGTGTGAGTTGGTTTCATGGTTAAGTTGATGAATTGTTACATGTAGACTTCTTTGGATTCCATTTTAAGCATGGGGTTATAGAAGAATAAAGAAATTGTTAAATGTCATAGATCAACTTGGCGGTTAAAAATATTGATGTGTTTGTATATCAATAACAAAGAAGGAAGTTGAATTTAAAGTCATGTTAAGTGACTCCTAATAGTTAAAAATGTTATTTTTGTTTGAAACTATGGTGCAGTAAATTGACTAAGTTGTTCTAGTTGAAAAATTATAGTAGAAATATATGATTATTTGTGGTTCTAAAATTGTTGATTTATTTAGTTTTGACTTGTTTCCAATACTATCATATTGGAGAAACTAATGGAAAGAGAATTGAGAAGATGAAATGAAGATATGATGACAAAAGTATATAATGAAAGATGAATTAATAAAAAACTGAAGTGGTACTATTTCATTTAATGAAGCATTCTATTAATGATGATGTAACTAGTTGACAATGGCGATGGTGGTCACCCTGTTGGATAGTTATTATGAGATATTAAAGTTGTTGATTTCTTAATAATATTGTTTTTATAAACTTGTTGGGAAATGTCCAAGGCTAGGTCACTTGAGTGTTAAATTAATACTACATATGTTTCTAATTGCACGGATGTATAGAAGAGTTTCTAGACAATTTACCTGTTTTGTGTAATTTATTGATGGTCATTGTGATGATCCTTTTAGCATGTAGTAAATGAAGGTAAGGTCATATTTTTATAGAAAGATGTGGTGGAGTCCTATTTCATGCTAGTAAGCTAATGCAATACGTCCTTGCATCAATAAGGAGCACAAAGAGAATAAGTATTTTTCTTTATCCTTTAAGTGGTTCTACTGATTTGTCACTCAAGATCTTTGGTATTTATAAATACCCAATGAAAAAATAGGATAGCTCCAAGTGTGGGGCTTATTAAATCAAGGCTTCTTTTGTAAGGAGAATTAGCGAAAGCTCATTGACTAATAAGTTTGGGTGGTATTCATAGTAGGATATAGAGGAAGATTTACTAATCAAGATGACTTGGAGTATGTTAAGGCTAAGGAATAAGTTCATGATAGAAATTTACATTTTTAGTAACCATCAAGTATAGGATGTTAATAGGAGGGTAATGTTGTCATAAATTGACGTATTTAGGCTTTACCGCTTTTGTTTTGATTAGAGAACCTCATGATGTGGTAGAGTTGTGAAGCTAGTTTGAAAAACAATGAATAATGAATAGATAAATATTACTGATGTTCAATAGGGGATATTTTTGTAAGCTTTAATTCCATAGACTTCCCATGGATTAGTTGTTCCTGGTTTTCCTTTTCTAATATTTTTAAGTCTGTGTAATATGTGAGAAGTTGTATGGCCACCTATGCATAGTACTAGATACTAAGATTGAATAGTGGATGATCTTTGGGTGGAAATGATGGTAGTTAGGAGGTGGTAATGCTAATTTTATGAAATAAATCTAGTGTGCTTGATTGAACATATGACAGGATAAAAGTTAATTAACTTTTAAAATGTATGGTTTTATAAATATGATGGAGATGTAGTTCTCTATGGGTTGGTTTGATTTTTCTAGTTAGATGATAAGATACTAATTTTGTGAGGAATTATTATAGTGATAGGCTTGAATATCGTAATTATCCATAGATTTACATGTTGACCATTCAATTTTGAGACTAAATACTTAAGAATTAGATCTTGAAGTTAGTTGTCGAAGGTGATAAGAAGGAATGTAATTCTCAATAATTTAAACTATGAGTTAGGTTTCATCATGTTGTTAATATAAAGTTAGTGTCAATCCCCAGGCATACATCCTGGGAGAAACATGACATACAAACACACCAGGTGTCCTATAATTACCCTTGGATTTGGCATTTGACTATTCACATCATATATTCCCTAGCTAACTTGAAGTAAAGCTGAAAACTATATAAGCTACTAAATCATGAATAAGGAAAAAAGTCTCGGTCATTGAATCATGAGGACTCATTAGAGCTATCATGAACTGAAGTAGGATCTGGTAAAATGCGTGCACTGGGATGGCTAGCCAGATCTGCATTATTAAAATACAAGCATAGGATATGCATAAGTACATGGAATGTACTAGCATGTAGGAATACAACATGAAACAATATATATACTTAAACTGAAACAAGGACATGAAGAAAATTGTTCAGTGCATGAACCATGAATGACTCTGAGTTACAACATCAAAAAGTAATAATATGCACGAGTATAACTAAAATCCCAATTTTCAAGAGAATATGTAAAACTCAAGTAAGTAGATTAAACTCATTATATTCAAAAAAGGCAAATGAACACTTAGTTGGATGTCTTTAACAATTTTGACAAATTGTTGAACATCATTGTCTTGATTTTATAATCGATAATAAAACCGTCTGAGTATTTAATGGAGTGCAGCCTGTGTCTGGTATGGTAGAGGAACTATACCCTTCTAAAGGTAAAGTGCATGATCATTTCCTAGTATATGCACTAAGCTAAAATTATGTCTCTTTGGTCTCAAATATCCTAAGGTGGCAACATATTTTATGGGAGCAGGCCCCATTAAAAAATCCTCTTGCTACTTATACTTCTCCAAAAATTCCATCTTATTCTTGTCCGGATCATGATCAGAGTATATTTTAGTTACTAATTGACAAAACAAAAATTTTCTTAATCTCTTTGGGAAAAATACTTGTCTAATTGACACTAATGTTTCTTTTTATTTTTGATGACATGCTGACCAAGCCTTTAATTCAATCAGCTGAATCATCTTTTAAAGAAATATTATTCTGTAATAGGTTTCAAGTCTTTGAAAAGACAAACATAAAAATATTTTTGAGAAGTCACTAAAGCAGGGATGAAAATTTATAAACCCAAGTATTCTAAGGAAATTCTGAATATGTCACGACCCAAAAATTGAGTTGTGATCCAATCTATATGCACCTATAGAGAAGCCTAACCCTGACCGATAGGGTAAAATAATCGGCTAGTATCGACAACCAAAGAAAAAGAGGAGAGATATGAGAAGAAGAAATAGAATAAGATCACGAAAATACACAACCAAAAATAACTCCCCCGAACCTTGTATTGTAGTTGTAGAGCATCTATATACATAAAACTAAAAAATATGACCCATAATGGGGAAAAACTACAAGATAGCTATCTAGACTCAAACTAGACAACTGTGAAGATAGAAGGAAGACTGACTAATATGAATGTCGACTGTTCAACTTATCTCGTGAACACACCAAACCGTCTCACATGAAAACATCCGTTCTACTAAACCATACTAGGATATATATTGAAAATAGATGTAGAATGGTAGCATGACTACCAAAAACAATGGGTACCCAGTAGGCATTATAGGACGAACAGGCATAAGTAAGCATAAGCAAGGTAAAGAGCAATCTAAACAAAATAGGTTAATAGAATGTAATGTACAGCATAAAAGAGTAACAATAGTAATAGATAGTGAGGATGTCGATGTAATGATCCGTTCGGTCATTTTCTTGCCTTCTTCCTTTTTCCTTTTTCCTATACTTAGAGCCATTGGGAGTTTCCCCAAGTCATCCATGACTTGCTAAGAATGGTAATTTGGTGCCCTACTGACTCATTCCCTCGTTATCTCAGTTCCCTTGTTTTGAAGTTTTAATTTTAAAATAGTGAAAATCAAGAGTTTAATAGTTTCAAATGCACTCAGAATTGATTTTTTTGTTAACTCTGGAATGTTGACTTTGGTCTAGATGGACTTTAAGTCCATGTCTAGGACCCTTGCATTTTAAGTTGGTCGTGCAACAAAATGTTGGCCCAAACCACTTGGGTTGGGTTTTGGGAAGTTGGTCTTCTCCTTCTTGGGCCTGGCCCAAGTGTACAAATATTTATATATGTGCCCTGCTGTGCTTTAAAGATTTTGGCCCTTTCTCCCACTTCCCTTTCTCCACATTCTCTCTCACCCAGCCTGCTATTTGAAGCTCTGAACCTAGCCAAATTGAAGAAAATCCTCAGTCCCAGGCTCGCCATCATTCCTTTTGTAAGAGGTAAGTCTTTTTCTTCATCTTCTTATAGAAGTAGTAACTGTTATCCGTTGCTGAAGATCTGGCTAAGTGTAGATGTAGCACCTTCTCTATTTACAAAGTTTTATTGTTGCATCTTTAATTTCTCGTGGTTATGTGTTGATGCATAGCTGTCAGCTTGCTACTGCTGTATTTTTAAAATCCAGTTGGTTCTGATTTAGTGCATGAATTCATCCTGCATGGTGCTATTGATGAACTCTTATTGTGTATGGTTCAAATTGTAAAGTTCCAGCATGCTAAGCTATTTATTGTTAGTTCCCGAATGGTAGTAAGAGAATGCATTTAGCACTAGCTTGAGGATATGGAATCCCTTTTCCCACTTTTGGTTTATAGATATGTCCTTCTTTACCTAGATTTATTTGTAGGCATTTTGCCTTTGGCTCCTAGTTAGGTTATGAGAAAATTCTGGAATATATTGCTCTATGTTCTTTCTCCTCCCAGGTTTATGTTTTGTTTTTTTTTTAGAATTAGCCCTTGATACTCGCTCTAGATCCCTAGAGGCTCCTCGCTTCTGGATAGGTAGCTGTAGGGGCTTGGGCTGCTCCAGCACCTCGGGGTCGTCTTGACGGAGTCCTTTGGCAAGGTCACTTTGCCGAACTCTCTATAGCGAGGTGGTTGTGGCTAGGTCGTGTTGCCAGTTCTTCTGGTTAGGCCGCTCCACTAAAGTCGCTGTACTGAGGTGGTTGTGGTGAGGTCATGTTTCTAGTGCTTCTAGTGAGGCCGCTCCCCCGAAGTCACTGTAGCAAGGTCGTTATGGTGAGGCTGCTCTGCCAGTTCTCCCGGTGAGGTCGTTCTACAGAAGTAGCTATAACGAGGTAACTGTAGCGAGGTTGTTGTGGTATGGCTGCTTTTCTAGTCATTGTGGCGAGGTCGTCTTGCCGGCCGTGCTATATCGAGGTTGCCTATTGAGCCCACCGAGGTCGCCCTGATGAGGCACCCTTAGTGAGTTGATGCCAGTATCGTGATGACAAGACAGGTCATCTTAGCGAGGTATTCCTGATGAGGTCATTTAGCCAAGCCATCTTAGGGAGGTCATCTCGATATGGTCACTTCGCGGGCTCTGCATAGTAGTCTCCTACTCATAAAAAGGGCTTCACCCCCTCACTCCATCTCGGTTTATATGATTTATCTCTCCCTAAGATAATTTCCCCCCGGGCTATGGGCTACATACGCTGGGGCTTTTATTTAGGTTGCCAAGCTGCGAGGCCCGTCTCCCACCCTGAGTTACTTGTTACGAGTCTTATCATTTATATGTTAACCCATGCATTTGTGAATTGTATAGTTGTGGATGACGTCGACTGCGTTGGTGCTCTATATCCTCTAGGCGCTTACTTAAGAGGTTTCCACCGGTGTCGAGGTAGGATTGGTTTATTTGTGTTGTACAGATCGAGTTATTATTATTATGTTTATGGTATGGCTAGTGGTGTGGGTGGTGTTGCCAAGGTTGATCTCATCTTCTTTGTTATTATCTGTTGTGAACTCTGTGGGCCCATTAAAGGTCATAGACGGCAAGGGTTGTGCTACGAGGCTTGGCCACCCGGTGGATTCTAGTGAACCCAGTAGCCATCTTGGTTAATTGATTTATCTCAGCTTATCCACAACGAGTGTGGTGAGATGAGATCTTAGCTGGTGGCCTTTGGGTGATCCTAGACTGCATTTACCTTTCATCTAAGATGATGTTTACTTTACTATTACTGTTGTAGTATTACATTTACTTATATTTATTATTTAGATCTAGAACCACGGTACTGCACTAATATCCTTATTTATATATTAATGTGTTAAACTATGTTGATACTAAATAGGTGGGCCCTCGATTGTGGTGATATTGACGCTGACAAGAGGTGTGCATGCGATATTGTTTGATGCTGACAGGAGGTCGGTGTACGTCTGGTGTTTTTATTGATGCTGATAGGGGGTGTGTGTCTGGTGATGATGATGGCACTGACAGGAGGTGTGTGCCAATGTTTTGTTACTATTTACTTTACTTTCTATGCCCTGTGTATTTCTTTAGGTATGGTTAGTGCTCACCGGGCTTAAGGGGGAGTCATGGTGGGTTTTTCTATGCTGTTTGTGCCTGCTGGCCGTATGGGATGTCAGGTAGTATACGTTGTTCTGGTTGTACTTTCCAGTGGTATGGGACGTCGGTAGGTTCTTGTGTGTTTACTTATTTTCCACTTTACTAGTACCTTTCTATTCGATCCTCATTATGGCTCTTTCGTTCATAGCGTGATGGTTAATGAGATTTGGTTGAGCTGGAGTGCAGGTATGTTTCTTTACCTCATTATGGTTTTCAGATTTGGAACCTTGTAGTTGTATCTATCATGTTTAGCCCTGTAGCTTATGCTATTACTTTAGATATCTTACTTTTCTGTTGATTATTAGTTACTTGTTCCCTTATTATTTCTCTGTTATTACCGACTTTTTTTACCTCCTCGCTTTATTACTCACATGTTATAGTTAACCTAGTCGGTCGATGATGTCTACTGGGTACCTTGTTTGGTACTCATGCTACACTTTTGTACCTTTTTCGTGGTTCAGATAGAGGCAGGGGTATCAGCAATGTGGAGATCGTGCAAAGTGGGATTAGCAGATTTGTGGAGGTTATGGTGAGCTAGTCATTCAAGCCAATCGTAGCTTCCTTGACTTAGCTTTCCTCACTCGGTTCATAGCAATCCCTGTATTGTATTACCCAATAGGGGAGCTTTTGTATTTTTGTATCTTTTGTTTATCCTATGTATTAGCTCCACATGCCACTTACACCAGGTCTTGGGAATTTCAGTTTGGTAAAGCTACTTTGTGGCTACCGCTATTATGTATCGTTTATTGTTCCTTCATTGTTTTTGGTTATTCAAAAAGTCATAGCCCATTGCACGCAGCTCCGAGCTGTAAGGATAGACTTGCCTATCGGAGGGATGTGGATGCAATCATGACCTGGGATTTTTGGTTGTGATAGAATGGTATCAGAGCTAGGTTCACCGGTCTCATTATCATTAGACAAAGTACCTGGTAAAGCCCTGCGGAGTAGTGTGCAGACGTCCTCATCTGATCTTTGGGAGGCTACGGGGTACCTTTGGAATTTCTATCCTCCTTTGAATCCTATTGTGCATTTTATTCCCATTCTTCTGAAAACTTACATTGGCCTCATTTCTTTGCAGATGGTCTGTACCAGAGGATCTTCGATAGATCGAGAACCTCCCCTAGCGAGCTAGGAAGGAGTAGGAGAGGATGCTCTGCCGGTCGCTACCGCTCTAGATACTTTCCACTATAGGCACCCTCTGTGCAACTGCTACACCTTGATCAGCCACCATCTGCCATGCTTAGAGACTTATTGTGGCAGATGCTCCAGAGTATTGATGGTACAACATCAGACAGGCTACAGTCATCTGCTTAGAGGGCGGCACATGGCATACCTTCTCCCCTAGCTTCTGCAGTACCAACACCATCATCCGTGGCATCGCTAGTTTCACCGTTTTAGACTACAATCACTGTCCCTACACTAGCATCAACTTATTCTATACTCGCGTCTAAGGTGCAAAAAATGTTAGACCATTTCCTCTGAGTTGCCCCAGCCAGATTTTTGGGAGCAAGGGGCAGGACCCCCATGAGTTCATTACTATTTGTGAAGAGTGTCTTTAGACCTTGGGACTCCTGGAATCTCACGGGGTAGACTTTACCTCATATCTATTTGAGGGTGCCGCCAGTCGATGATGGCAGACTTTTTGGGATCGCTGACTGTCAGGGTCAGTTCTGTTCACTTGCGGATAGTTTAGAGGTACATTCTAAGCCTAGTACATGTGTCGTAGTGTCTATGAGACATCATATGCACAATTTGAATGTTTGAGACAAGGTTCAATGACATTTTTAAAGTACGAGGCCCGATTCATTGAGTTGTCTAGACATGCCAGTGATTTGTTATTTTCTAAGGAGGACCAGATTTGTCGTTTCGCCCGTGGGCTAAGGCCCGACTTGCAGGGCCATGTTGAGTTGCTTTTGGTGCTACAGAAGTCCTTTTTACATATTTCTAACCATGTCCACCGCATGGAGTCCTTGACTCTCCAGGCCCAAGGGGGCAGTGAGAATGGGCAGGGCCACTAGGGCGAGTTTGCGGGATCTAGGTCAGAGGATCGTGGTTTTGGTTGGAGATTTCAGCAGGGCTGATAGTATCGAGCCTCCAGCAGCAGGGTTGGTAGCCATCCCATCGGGGCATAGTTTTGAGTTTACAGGGTTCTGTCGAAGGGCCCCGTGGCTAGGCCAGGACGAGTGAGATTTTCTATAAGTTGGGGCTAGGGTCATTATACCCGGGTTTTCCCCCATCGTAGATCCTCTAAGGCTGCAGTGCTTCCTGTACAACCATTTTAGACAGTGCCACAAGCCAGATGTGGGTTGCCAGCTTTTCGAGGAGCTAGGGGAGGAGGCCAGGTGGCCAGGGGTAGAGGCAGGGACATTATTACTCAGCAGGAGGGGGAGCAATGCCAACTCTATGCCATTCAAGATAGGGCCGAGG